>BRDA01026465.1:0-14612 GCA_036984385.1 Crenuchus spilurus
GTGATGAGAGGAGAAGAGAAGTGAAGAAAGGAGAACAGAAGTGATGAGAGGAGAAGAGAAGTGAAGAAAGGAGAACAGAAGTGATGAGAGGAGAAGTGAAGTGATGAAAGGAGAAAGGAAGTGATGAGAGGAGAACAGAAGTGATGAGAGGAGAACAGAAGTGATGAGAGGAGAACAGAAGTGATGAGAGGAGAACAGAAGTGAGGAGAGAAAAACAGAAGTGATGAGAGGAGATGAGAAGTGATGAGAGGAGAAGTGAAGTGAAGAGAAGAGAACAGAAGTGATGAGAGGAGAACAGAAGTGATGAGAGGAGAACAGAAGTGAGGAGAGAAAAACAGAAGTGATGAGAGGATATGAGAAGTGATGAGAGGAGATGAGAAGTGATGGGAGGAGATGAGAAGTGATGGGAGGAGATGAAAAGTGATGAGGAGATGAGAAGTGATGAGAGGAGATGAGAAGTGATGAGAGGAGAAGTGAAGTGATGAGAGGAGAAGTGAAGTGAAGAGAAGAGAACAAATGATGAGGGGAGAACAGAAGTGAGGAGAAGACAACAGAAGTGATGAGAGGAGAAGAGAAGTGAAGAAAGGAGAACAGAAGTGATGAGAGGAGAAGAGAAGTGAAGAAAGGAGAACAGAAGTGAGGAGAAGACAACAGAAGTGATGAGAGGACATGAGAAGTGATGAGAAGACATGAGAAGTGATGAGAGGAGAAGAGAAGTGAAGAAAGGAGAAGAGAAGTGAAGAAAGGAGAACAGAAGTGATGAGAGGAGAAGTGAAGTGATGAAAGGAGAAGGGAAGTGAAGAAAGGAGAACAGAAGTGATGAGAGGAGAACAGAAGTGATGAGAGGAGAACAGAAGTGATGAGAGGAGAACAGAAGTGAGGAGAGAAAAACAGAAGTGATGAGAGGAGATGAGAAGTGATGAGAGGAGAAGTGAAGTGAAGAGAAGAGAACAGAAGTGATGAAAGGAGAAGAGAAGTGAGGAGAAGACAACAAAGGTGATGAGAGGAGAAGAGAAGTGAGGTGAGGAGAACAGAAGTAAAAGGAGGAGGAGAGGAAATGATAGTGAAATGAGAAGAGAAGAACGGAAGTGAGGAGTGGAGAGGAGAAGAGAAATGAGAATAAAACTGCAGACAGAAGAGAAGAGGAGAGAAGTGAGGAAACGAGAGGACAAGAGAAAAGAAGTGAGGAAATAAGAGAAAAGGAGAACGGAATATGAGAGAACAGAAGTGAAGAAAAGAGAGGAGAGAAGAAATAAGGAGAGGAGAACAGGAGAGAGCAAAGGGAAGGCAGTAGATGTGATAAGAGTAATGGTTTGTAAGTTGAACATGAGGGCTACAGATGTGGCATTAGAGCAGTGGCCTGCACAGTACTACTCCAACACAGAGCTTACTGCTCAAACCAAGCCCAGCTGCAGAGCCCAATCTCTCTCTCTCTCTCTCTCTCTCTTGCATATATAGGTTTGCTTAATCTGCAGTTAAGACCATGTGTATGTGTGCCTGTGTGTTTGTGTGTGTGGCTTAATGGCTTGTTTCTCAGTTCGCCAGCAGCTAAAACGCTAAATCTGTTTTTTATTCGGGGGGAAAGCAATGATGATGTGCTTTTTTTCTTCCTAACTTGCCTAACTCACACAAAGATCACAAACTGTTTCCCACACAAACCTGCATGCTGTAAGTCCTGGCCTGTGCTTTTTCTTTTTCACTCCTTTTATCCTTCAAACCCCCCCCCCCCTTCATATTTCAGTCTTCGTTGTTTTATTTTCCCTCCATTTCTTCTCAGGAATCTAAACAATTACACATATGTTCAATCATTTGCACAGAACAGACTGTTCTATCAAAGTCAGAGCTTTCCATCAGCTTTTCTCGGTTTATGATGAAGTTGCTTCAGGGATACAGGCCTGTGCTCAGCGTCACTTGGTCTGACGGCCGTGCGGGTGTGATGAGGTGTGAACGAGCCCAAACACTTGTTTACAAACAGACGTGGGCCGGTGATGGGGCGGCTCTAACGTTGTTTGGGTTTGGCGTTCCGATCGCTCCTTGGACGCTGATCCGGGTCAAGAGAGCGCGGCGTGGTGCCAGAGTGTTTGGAGAAGAGAGATAAGTGCAGGAAAACATTCTGTGGCAGACGGGATGAAGGAACTCATTCACACACACATAATCACACACAAACACACAGCAGCACAATGGCCGTGAGGTCACCATGTGACCGCCATTAACATGCCCTAACATGCCCTCGCCATTCCCCAGTGCCATCTTAAGGGCCCAAAGTAAAAGTTGATTGCTCAAATATTGCTCTTTGATGGCTCAGGCAATTGAAAAAAAGATTTCAAAGAGTAATAGCACGAGACAAAATTGAGACACAGGATACAGCAAAAAATACAACACTGCTCATAATTTTATTTAAAAAGATGTCATATACAGTGGTAACCCTACTTACGAGTTTAATCCGTGCAGGAGCCGAGCTCGTTAGCTGGTTTGCTCGTTAGCTGGATGTATTTTCCCCATAAGAATACATGTAAAACTGATTAATCCGTGTCAGTCGGCCAATATACAGTATACTTTAATATATGCTAAATAAACGAGACGACGATGGCGCTCGTGTAGGCTGGCCGCTAAGGAGAGGGACACCTACGGTGCTCGTGTAGGCTGGTGGCTAAGGAGGACAGGAGGACGGGCGTACGTGTATGGCATGGTTACACTTATCATATGAAAAGTAAAAGTAAAATGTATCTAACTTTCTTGTTCACTACCTTTTGCTTTCTTTGCGTCGCTTTCACTAGCACTTTCACTTTCACTGGACAGCGGTCAAAGGTAATGACTGACCTCTTCTTCTACGCTAGCATCTAGGGGATGCTACGACCGCAGCGCCCCTAGTGGTTGGCATACTTGAACTAATTTACGCTACTCGTTAGCTGGATTTTTACTCGTTGCCTGGAACAAAAATATTCCGAGATCTCGACTCGTTACCTGGAATACTTGTTAGTAGGGATGCTCGTAAGTAGGGTTACCACTGTATTCATATTTTGTTTTTATTGTTGATATAGCTTATATCTCATCAGAAATCTAATTATTAGAATATTTCATTTGGAGTTATGTGGTGTAGGGAGAAGGAGAAGACAAACTGGACTGTTGCTCAGCACTCCAAAGTCCTCTTTTCAGATTAAAGCACATTTTTGCATTTCTTTCGGAAATGAAGGCCCTACACTCTGGAGGAAAAGTAGAGAGACACAAAGTCCAGTGTGAAGTTTCTGCAGTTGTGAAGATTTGTGGCGCCATGTCTTCTGCTGGTGTTGGTCCACTGTACTTTAGTCTAGTGTTGTAGCCATCTACCAGATTTTAGAGCACTTCATGCTTCCATCTGCTGACAATCTTTTATTTCCTTTTCCTTTGTACATTTATTTATTTATTTTCTACAAGACATAGTGATCAACATTAAAAAAATCATTAAATACAATGAACACAAATGATCATTTCACACGATATTAATTTTTACAGGTGAGTGTCAAAAATACACCCTGTATCACAACACCCTGTAGCATTTGGCTTTGCTGGTAGTGTTTAGAGAAATGGTGGAGGGCTATCTGTCTTCTCACTCATGCATATGTGATGTGTGTGTGTCTGTGTGTGTGTGTGTGTGTGTCTGTGTGTGTGCGTGCAAGCTTTAGGGCCTCACATGATGTTTCAGATCCTGGGAGGGGAACATGAGAACAATGACAGAAAGAGGGAGATAGAGAGAGAAATGGGTGAGAAGTATAGCAAACCCATCTCCACACATGATGTGATGACACCATTTCTAACGTGGTGCAGGTGGTACTGTGTGTGTGTGTGTGTGTCTGTGAGTGTGTACAACAGGCAACAGGAGAGCTTTGAAGTCTTAGCCAACTTGGACTTGCACCCAACCCAGAGTAGCCAGCACACTGTTTCAGTTCAAACACAAAACACACACACACACACACACACACACACACACACACACCTGTATCAGTTTACACATATACTGTTTCTCTCTCTGTTGAGATGGTACATTTTGCTAAAGCAATGTAATGCCATTACACCTTTACCTATTTCTGTCCAACAACAACAAACAGAAGCTCATCAACACACAGCTCTTCTCCTTCTGTAACCACTGAAATAATATATTATCATAACTGAAGAATGTGTACTGATCATTTACTGAATCTATTTTCATCTTCTTTCATCTTAGACAAGATCCACTGAGTATTTTGGTCAGTTATCTCAGTGCTAAAATAATAAAGAAATACATGAGTCTGTAGCATCAGCCCTTTCATTTTGTAAAATTGTACCTGATTCACATTCGGAGTTAAGAGCTTATAAAAACGGGCTGAGATATATGTCCTCAGCTTCTTGCTGTCTGATTTCCGTGTTTCTGTTTGAAACAGACCAATCAACACTCAGGAAATCACTAAGAACACACCCATCTGCCTCTCACTGTGTATGATTGGTGAATCCATGTGTTTGTCTACATTTTGTGTGAAGTGGACCAATGGACATCATTAAGGACCAAGTGAGAGGACCAAGATAAGTGCATCTCTAAATATTAGAATATTGTGAAAAAGTTCATTTGTGTTCATAATTTAATTCAGAAGGGTAAATGGTCATATTCCCATATTTTAATATTGACGCTGTTTGAGTAGTAATTTATTCAACCTTAAAACGAAATATTCTAAAAATGAGAGAGAGATATTCTGCATTTTTTGGTTTTCTTGACCTGTCATTCCAATCAACAGTAAAACCAAAAGGGTTAAATTGTCGCTATACATGTAATATAATATGACATAAAATATGACAGTTAGAATATAAAATAAGGCAATTTACATTTTTGATTTGAATTACAAACACAAAATACATTTTTCACTAGTTTTTATGTGTCACTTGTGTATATGGGTATAATATGGGTATTATGTTATGTCTTTTTCACACCTGAAAGTCTAGACCATGGTCCAAACCAAGGCTTGTGTGTTTGTTACCTTGTATATATTTGGTCTGACTAGTTTTGTTTTCACACTACGAGTACACCAAAGACCTTTGTATGATATGCCTACATCCTGCCGTCATCACCTTCCTACATTTGACAGTGATTGGTTTGTAGAAGGATGTGCGTCTGATGTTGGCATGTGTTTACCTTAAGTTATCATTCCTCTGCCATCCTGTCATATCCTTTCTCTCTCATTCTCTCAGAATATAAGCAGCACGTTTCAGCATTTTTGTGCATTTTTTCAAGATGACTTTTCACATGTTCATAAGACCAAATTAAACATTTTGTCTTCTCCTTGCTCTCTGTGCTACTGTGCCTTATTTTTGCTGCTTTTCTTCTTCTTCTTCTTCTTCTTCTTCTTCTTCTTCTTCTTGTTTTTCTGTTGTGGAATGGAAGAGGAATGCCTTCCTCAGCTTCCTATAATTGGTCCGAAAGTCTGAACCTTCCAGAAAAGTGTTTTCACACTGCACATGAACCGGACCATGGTTCAATATATCCTCTACAGTATATACTCTTTTCACTCTGAGAGCCATCCATCAGGATGAAAATTGCATACAAAACCAGTTACAATATGTGGATTAGGCTGGTTCAAGTTTGTCTGGCAGTGACCATATACATCACCAAAAAGGGTATTTTCTAATCCTGTCTGGTGTCCAGCACAGTTTGATGATTTTCCTGCTCAAAACATCTGTTTCAGTCAATCAGTTAATGGTCAGATATAGATGTATCTGAGCAAATCACAAAACTGTGCTGGACACTGGACCTCCAGTACAAGAGCATACTTAGATGATGTCTATTGATGGCTTGAAAATGATGAAAATTCATAATTCATAATTGAAGTCTATGTGGATGCAGCTGCAGGCCATATCAGAATGGTATCCCCATTTGTTCCCATATTTCTCGCCATTTCTCAAACCCACAGAAGAATTATTTTCCTCATGGAAGTGGAAAGCTCATCTTCTGCATGCCAGAAATGAATCGGGGATATCACAGGATTCTGTCGTCAGTAAAAATAAATAAGAACTAGAAAAATGTGGATATAATGTGTGATGCTGATGAGAACAGGTGACCATGTGAATTAGGGTAGGCTAAAACCAGCATTCAATTTGCTGGATTCAAGTGTTGGAATTGTTATGTCTGCTGTTTCATAGTCTCTTCTGTGTTCTTTGGAATAATGTGTCAGTAATAATTTGTATGTAAATTAAGTTACAAAGTGATATTTAAAGTCCTTACAAGAATACAGACTAGAGACCACAACATTATTTATTGGCTGATATAAAATAGTGTATCTACTATAGTGTCATGTGTGGATGTTGTTTAGGACTCTAAGGTATAATAGTCTTTCAATTGAATTATTTTAATTAATATTAGGAGTATTATGTCAGATTTGTTTCTTACAGTTATAGTTCTATATATGCTCAAAGAGGCTTGACATTCAGACCAGATAGTGGTTGGTATAGTGTTGTGAGTAACACCGCTGACCCCCATCATGGCAGACTGTTGTTTTATCCACATTTAGGGCAAACGCTCAACACTATAACAATAAAATAGTCAATTGTTGGTCAAGACTCCTAATTCTACATTCATCCACAAATGTGACATGATTATAACTGTTAGTCACTCTGAATAAGAGCATCTGTCATACACATCAGTGCAAATGTAGATGATAGGAGGGATGATAGGAGGGGAATGTTAGCCAGGACATCGGGATAACTCCCCAACCACTTGTACAGTACAGTGTACCCGTAACTGCACTGGGACAGTGAGGTCTACACAGGACACAAATTTTAAAGCAGTGTTTTACCTCCAACATCATTTTGCTAGGAACAAACCACATATTGATTACGGTAAGCGAGAAAGGGGAGGGGAAACTCAAGAAGTATGAATGACGGATGAGTGAGAAGAGATGTTGAGTCAAGAGAAGTTATAGTCAGAAGAATTGGGAGGTGCTGGGGTGGTAGCTCCCAAACTTCTGTTAGTACATAACATCTTTTCTGGCAGCCACACTTTCCTTGAAAGTCTCCCATCCGAGTACTAACCAGATCCAAACCTGCTTAACTTTAGTGGATTTGCTTGTTGTGCATATGCCATGGTTGGTTGTTGGTACATGAACTGAATTATTTTGTTAATATATATAAATCTATTATATATGACAAGACTCATTTACATTTATATTTACGGCATTTGGCAGACGCTCTTATCCAGAGCAACGTGTACAACAGTGTTTTGTCTCCATTAAGAGAATTATCTCAGCTAGTACAGACAGGTTAGAGTCCAAACTACTCTTCAGTTCAGACACTGTTAGAACTAAACCATCACTAATACCTAGAAAGAAGGAAAGATACACACTTATACACAATATAAGAGCTTTACAATGCATTACAATAAGTGCTTTAAACTAGTACTGCTTAAGTGCTCCACAAAGAGATGGTCTTCAGTCTATGTCTGAAGACTGTGAGGGACTCTGCTGTTTGAACAGAGAAGAGTTTTGATGCTAGTCTTTCACGTGTCTTGAAGGATGGCGGGTCAAGCAGAGCCATAATAAAAGCTCGAAGGGTTCGAGGTGCGGCTTGAGACTTGACCATTGCCATCAGGTAGACTCGGCAGGTCCATTTACTTGCTCTGTAGGCGACCATCAAGGTTTTGAATCTGATGTGAGCAGCTACGGGAAGCCAGTGAAGTGAACACAGCAGTGGAGTGACGTGAGAGAACTTGGGCTGATTGAAGACCAGCCGAGCAGCTGCAGTCTGGATCAGCTGCAGGGGTCTGATGGCTCACATAGGAAGACCAGCTAGGAGCAAGTTGCAGTAGTCAAGTCATTCTTGAGATGACAAGAAACTGGACAAGCACCTGGGTGGCATTCTGGATTAAAAAAGGTCGGATCCATTAAATGTTGAAGAGGAGGAGCCTGTACAACCGAGTCAAGTTTGCAATGTAAGTCAAAACCATTTTGAATATCAGGAATAAAGTTCATTGTCCATAATTTAACTGAAAATGATCAACTATTGTATTTTATATTCATTCCATATATTAACATTTGAAGACTTTTTGTTTTACTGTTGATCCGTAATACTTATAGCTCATGAAAATCAGAAATCCAGAATCTCAGATTATTAAAATATTTCATTTTAAGTAAATTAGATAGATAGATAGATAGATAGATAGATAGATAGATAGATAGATAGATAGATAGATAGATAGATAGATAGATATTTTATTAATCCCTTGCGGGAAATTCAGGTAAATTATTTTACTGTTCAAATAAAAAAACTGTCACTTTACACAAGTGATTATTAAATATATATGACAGTTTACCTTTGAATTAAATTCTGAACGTAAATGAACTCTTTCCACAAATTTCCAACTTTTGGAATAATGTACGTAAATGTTAACAACTGTCAACAAGAGTCGCTGACAAGCTCTGCATTAAAATTAAGATTCACCAATTTGCAAATGTGATTTTTCACACAATGGAATTTGACCTCTGCATTTAACCCATTCCTGCAGTGAAACACACACACACACACACACACACACTAGTGAACACACTAGGCTGTGAGAATTTGTGCTCAATGCGGTGGGCAGACCTTTTTTACTGGTGCCCGGAGAGCAATTAGGGTGTTAGGTGCCTTGCTCAAGGATACTTAGGTAAAGTCCTGTCTGGGGATCGAATAGGCAACCTTCTGGTCACAAGACCAGATCCTTACCACTAGGCCATGGCTGCCCCAAATCCCATCTCCTACAGAACAGGAATAGGAATAGCATATCTGGCAATGGCAGTAGCTATAGATTTGCATTCACTAAAGTCAGAGCTGTTCTGTGTGCATCATGGTGCAGTCTGGGTGATGACCACTTAAATCCACATCTTTCACTTGGGTTTTCTGAAAGGTCACGTGGATTATAGAAGTTTAAGTTGTGCTTTTTCTGATGTTTTCTGCCATTCTATGATGGTTGCAATCATATTTCAACCATGCCAACCCTGCCAGATATTGCTTTTAGAGAAATCCCATTTCAAGAAAATCAACCTCTTCTTTCTCTAAGCGGCCATGACAGTGGGGGTGATTTGTACCTCTTTCATCGTCCTCCAAATAGAGAGAACGAGAGAGACATTCTCCTCACATTGGCATTTTTGAGTGAGTGTCAAAAGTGCTGCCAGCTGATGTTGGAGAACTGAAGCACCTTTGTTTCCTGACAGGGTGATATTTCTCTACTGTTGTCATTTTGATTTGATGGAATAAAGAGGGATTGGTTCGCTCTCTGCTTGAGCTGTACAGGCTGGCTCTTCACTCACTACACCACTTCATCACTGCAAACAAATCCTCATGCTTATCACATGCAACCTGCTTTCACTGGAATTCTTTATAGTTCTAGTGAATTTACACTCACTGTCCACTTTATTAGGTACACATACCTTGTATCTTCTATCTACACTCATTATCCATTTTACCATAGGTGCACTTTGTAGTTCTACAATTACAGATTGTAGTCTATTTGTTTCTCTATACATTGTTATTTCACCATGTTATTCAACACTCAGGACCCCCACAGAGAAGGTATTATTTGGGTGGTGGATCATTATCAGCAAATTAATGACATTGACGTGGTGGTGGTGTGTTTTGTGCTGCTAGAGATTCTGAACATTGTGTGAGCTCATGTCCACTCTATGAGACACAGCTACATTGTAGTTCCAGCTTGAAGATGTAGAGTTAGTATCTTATCTGTTGCTGCACAGCTTGTGTTGGTCCTCTAGTCCTTAGAGGTCCTCTAGTCCTCTAGTCCTGTGATCACAGGAGACTGTTTGCTGTATAGTTTTGGATGGTTCACAATGACAATGAGGTGTTTAAAACTTCCAGCATCAGTCCCAGAGTGACTAGTGGGCTAAGACGCTGACACTATGACCAGAGGATCGCGAGTTCGAATCCCAGTCATGCTGTTTGCCATCAACAGCCGGGGACCAAGAGCGCAAAAATTGGCAGTGCTCTCTCTAGGCAGGTAGATGGCGCTCTTTCTACCTATCACTTTCACATTGCAATGTCCACTGCCTCACTGCCACTGATTGGTCCATTTGGAGCTGGGAATCCTGCACTTTCCTCCGAGCGCGTTGACTCCCCAGTGACGGTGTATTAGTGGTAGTTTTGAAAAGAGATGGTGGCTGCATCACACACAGCAGAGGAGTCTTGTGTTTGTGTTCACCCTCCTAGAGGCAGGGACATTGTAAAAGTGACTGGAGAGTCCTAATGGAGGGGATGGGCTACTACTACATTGGGAAGGAGATAAAATTGGAAAAAAAAAAAAATCCAGCATCTTTGCTGAGACTGATCTAGATGTACCAGCACAACACCACCACATCAGTGTCACTCCAGTACTGAGAATGACCCACAACCCAAATAATAACTGTCCACTGAAGAACAGGGTGAAAGGAGGCTAATAAAATATACAGAAAAAAACAGATGGACAACAGACTGTAATTGTAGAACTACAAAGTGCATCTAAATGATCAGTGGAGCTGAAAAAAAGTGTAGATACAAGTTGTGTACCTAATGAATTGGCCAGTGAATGTCTATAGAATGGGAATTTTATAAAACTAAGGACAGCTCCACCATGCTATTCCACTGGTGTTACCCTATGCTGGATGGAGTGAAAAGCTGGGTATGTAAGAGCACTGCTCTGTTAGCAGGATGGATGGAGGAGATTAGCTTTGGAATGGGTTATATAGCCTTACAAATAGTGGCATGCCGGCAATAAGGCCATACACTCTACAGCTCCACTGTCAGCTCAATGAAGATGGATTCGCTGTTACAACACATGAAAATAAACCAGTCCAGACCAATCCTCCACAAATGAGACAGAGTGCAATGTCAGAGTGGGAGGGAGAGACGGGGACAGAGCGAGAGAGGAAGAAAGGAAGAAGGGGGGTCCAGAAGGAGTGACGACTTAGGCGACAAAAGGATGCAGCGAGAAGTGTGAGTGGAAATAGAGAGAGAAAGCAGAGAGATGACCCAGAGAGCACTGAACCCTATCTGTGTTTAAAGCTCCTACTACAGACTGTACTCAAACATGCTGAACTCTATAAACCCCCTGAACACACACAGGCAACACGACAAACAATGAACCCTCTAAACCCATTTAAAGAACATGCAAACAAACAGCAGCATTTCTAACAGGAATCTGTTTTCAGTCTTTCCTCCCAAAGTCACCATCGCTGGAACTGAGACAAGTGGTCATCCTGCACCTTACAGAGCCCACGTGACACAGACCGACCAGACTTCTGAGTCCCGTCACTGGACAATAGGATCCTCGGTGAACAACAAAGCGTGGAACAAACAAGCTCACTGGGTTTATATAGTACTCGTTGGCATTTCACAAAATCCAACATAACCCCCTTGCTCTTATGTAAACAGAGTTTGTTTTTTTCGAGAGACACAATCCTTTAAGATTGCATCTGTAGGTTTTCATTTCCTGGGCTGCTGAGGCTGGGTGGTCACAAAGCTCAGGGTTGGGCTGCCTAAGTCCACTTTTCATTTACCAGGATGCTCATAAAGCCTTTCAGACCAGAGACAAAGCCGTCCACTCTGCTTCTGAGGCTGTGTTCCACTTTCCGGCATGTTTACAAAAAGATACCTCAGAAATGAGACAGTATTTAAAGCAACGGTTCAGCCAGAAATCAAATTTGCACAGTTCTCCTTTTGTTTCCCAACTGACTTGCGTGGTCCAAAGTTTGCTTCTTTAGTCTTACAGTGGAGCTACAAATACAGGACAAGCCAGCAAGTAATAGTTTGTACTGTACACACCTTTGCCTCATACACGTTAATACATAAGTAATCTCAAAATATCATTTCTGACAGTAAATTGTAAGTAAATATCTAATACTAAGTAATTGTCTGGTACAGACTTTGCAACATACCTGGTACTTCTCAGATATCTGTTCTGCACTTAAATATTGAAATTGCAATGTATAAACACATTACTTGTAAATGCCATATACAGGGGTTAGACAATGAAAGTGAAACAGCTGGTTTTAGACCACAATAATTTATTAGTAGGTGTTGGGCCTCCTTTTGCGGCCAATACAGCGTCAATTCATCTTGGGAATGACATATACAAGTCCTGCACAGTGGTCAGAGGGATTTTAAGCCATTCTTCTTGCAGGATAGTGGTCAGGTCACTACGTGATGCTGGTGGAGGAAACCGTTTCCTGACTCGCTCCTCCAAAACACCCCAAAGTGGCTCAATAATATTTAGACACAAAGACTTGCTGTCTTGGTCACAGATGCGCCAGCAAGACGTGCACCAACAATTTGTCCTCTTTTGAACTCTGGTATGTCACCATAATGTTGTGTGCATTGTAATATACTATATAACTGTGCTCTTACCTGCTAACTGAACCTTCACACTCTGCTCTTACTGGTGCAATGTGACATTAATGAAGATTGGCCACCAGACTGGTCCAATTTAGCCATGAAACCTCCCACACTAACATGACAGCTGTTTCACTTTCATTGTCTAACCCCTGTATATAACTTTTACAGTTTAACTGGTCCACTATGGTGTGAAGTCTATGATCCCCTCTGTGGGGCACCACTGTTATTCAGTTGGGAGGCACTCAGTACAAAACGTCCATACTTACCTTCACTATGACAGCTGTAGAACTTCTCACAAACCATCTCACGGTGCCTTAGTGGTTAGCACGTTCACCTGAGGTTTGGGGTTCGAGTCCCCATCTGGTGGAGTTTCCATGTTCCCCCCGTGTCTGTGTGGGTTTCCTACGGGGACTCCAGTTTCATCCCACAGTCCAAAAACATTCAGGTGAATGGACTACTCTAAAAAATTTATCTGGTATGCGTATGAATGTATTTACAGTATGTATGACCAGTGGTTGGCACTCTGTCCTGGGTGATCCCCCTAGTGCTCGATGCAGCCCTCCAGGTGGACGTTCGCTTCCGGTTGAGCGACTTGCTGCCTCTTCTAGCCAGTGTGTGTAGTTGAGTGTGTGTAAATGAAGTGTATCAAGAAAAGCGCTATATAAGTATAACATTAATAATAATAAAAATTACAGAGTTAGCAGTATCCAAGATGCTACCACCCTGCACCCGGTACCTTATTATCATGCCCTTTTGGACATCACATCCTTTGCCCATGATGATTGTTTTGTACTCTGCTACAGCTGACTAGTGTGCTCACTTATTTAAATGTGCAACAAACCCTATTACATGACATCTGTGATATCTGGGCCGAATTCCAAAGCTAGGATGGTCATAATATTTTTACATGATTGTGTATGTACCAGAAAATTACTTGTAAGTATCACATGATTAGCATTAAACTCTTAGTAAGTACTACAGTGCATACATGCAGTTTGCATATATCAATGTCATTATGGTACCTAACCCTCATGTGCCACAAATGATGGGGCTGCCCACCGGTCCTGTGCTTACTAGTGTGTAGGACTGTGTTGAAACACTTAGCCCTTCCTTCCTCCTTCGGTTTGACCATTATTATAGAGCAGAATGCCATACATTATGCCCATGTGTGATGATGTAGGCATATAGTTTGCTCAGTATTAACTGGGGGGTGTTCCATAAAGCAGGACTTCTCAGTTAAACCAAAATAAAACAAACATCACCATTAGGAGAAGAGCTAATGGACATTCTTCAACTTTTGACTCAAGTTATCCAGCTTACAGAGAAATCCTGCTTTGTGGAATATCACACTAACTATAAGCAGACTTGTGATGTATAAGCCTAAACACCTGCTCTTGAAGCTGATTCTGTGCTGATTGTGCATGTTCGTGGGTAAAAGATGGCATAAAGTGAGCAGAAAGCGGCAGGGTGCGTAAGCTGGGTGAAACATGCTGTTTTATAGTGTTTTTCAGAGTGATCCTCCTTTAAACCTGGCTCCAGTACTGAGTTATGATTCATAGAAACAGGCAGATTCCTGAAGGGCTCAAGGAACACACTCTACTTCTCCGATTGAAACATCACTCATTTTCATTCGTTCTGTAATTGATTTTGGGAGTCATGGTCCTGGGTGAGGTTTTGAAGATTGTAGAGTTGCTGTGTCAATTCAAGGTAATCTGAAGAAGTCTGAGCATTACATATTTGAAAAGGGTGTTCAGCCACAGGTGGGACCAAGTGGGTACTCTTTTCCTCTCAATGTTGAACAGGCCATCTCTAATCTCTGGACACACATGCGGCGATTCTCCTCTCGCTCCAGCTCCTGGCCGCTGCTAACCCCAGAAGGAGAGAATTATGGCTCCGATAGCAGCATGGATCCACTCTCCATTTCAAATGAAGTCAAGCACAGGACAGGCCAAATAAATCTTACCCAACTCGCCCCACAACTGACATAGAGAGAGAGAGAGAGAGATAGAGAGAGAGAGACAGAAAGAGAGAAAGACAGACTTTGAGTCAGAGAGAGAGAGAGAGAGAGAGATGGAAAAGAGACAGAAAGAGAGAAAGACAGACTGAGTCAGAGAGAGAAAGAGAGAGAGAGAGATGGAAAAGAGACAGAAAGAGAGAAAAACAGACTTTGAGTCAGAGAAAGAGAGAGAGAGAGAGACAGAAAGAGAGAAAGACAGACTTTGAGTCAGAGAGAGAGAGAGAGAGAGAGAGAGAGAGAG
>BRDA01026470.1:740-21979 GCA_036984385.1 Crenuchus spilurus
AGAGAGAGAGAGAAAGAGAGAGAGAGAGAGAGAAAAAGAGAGAAAGAGAGAGAGAGAGAGAGAGAGAGAGAGAGAGAGAGAGAGAGAGAGAGAGAAAGAGAGAGAGTGTATGAGACTCCAATCAGAAATCATTTGTTGAGGTAATCAGCATCCATGTGCCAGCAGAATGGCAGAATGGATTTTGATTGTGCAATCCTTGTGTGTGTGTGTGTGTGTGTGTGTGTGTGTGTATGAATGATTGTAGAGCTTGAACAACGTGTGTGTTTTTTCAAGTGCATTCTCATTTTCTGAGGCTGTAGAATGAGAATGTGTATCTGTGTGTGTGTGTGTGTGAGTGTGTTTGTGCGTGTGATATTATAGTAAGGCGTGTTGTGAGACACTGAAGGAATCTGAGATGAGTCTCAAATATGTCTGCCATATATATATATGTATATGTGTGTGTGTGTCAGCAGGTGTATGAAAGACTATTTCTCTCCATCTGTCCATCCAAGAGACCCAATAGTTAACGTTCCTTCTCTCCATGTGTGTGTAGTTGAGAATACAAGCTTGCTTTCCACGTAGCATATTTCAAAAATCTATTAAAAACCCTCCTCTGTTGCTCCATCTCCCTCTCTCACTGTCCTTCCCCATCCCTTCATCCTCTTCCATCTCACCATCCTTCGAGGATCCGTCCCCAACCCTCTACTTTTAGTCTTTACCACACTACTCCTTCTGTGTCTGTCTTGTTTCCAGAAGGTTCTCATCCCCCCTCCCCCCCACAGGCAGCTCTACCCCCTTTTTTTCTTTTACCCCCTACCGCCCCCATCCATCTTTCTTTTGTTTTCTGTAAAAAGAAAGTGTCTTCGCAACATTTTTGTATATATATTTATAAAAAAGGAGAACTTTCTCGGATTGTTCCTCTACCTCACCACTTTCACAAACGAGGCCTAACTTCAAAACTACACCATAGTACAAGGAGCTATAAAAATATACATGGAAAGTAGAGACTCCTGGGAAATGGAGAATGAGGGGAAAAAGAGACCTCAGTTTGAAAAAGAAAAAAAAAACAGTATTAAATTAAATTAGAATACAAAAGGCAGGGGGGAAAAATAGGGTCAGCGCTTTGTAACGCAGAGAGAAAGAAAATAGAGAATTCAAATAATAAAAAAAGAGCCTATCAACAGAAATGTTCTTTTACATTTGGAAAAAAAGACATCTAAGAATTATTTGACTGAATATTCATATATAATTATGATCTATAAGTGATGAAAGCGATAAAAAAAAGACCTTTTTTTGATATTCGCTCACTTTTTTCGGTGTTTTGGTTTGGAAACAGTCTAGCAGACACACTCATATTCGCTCGCGTTCAGTAATCTCTTTCTCTCACATACACACGCACGCACGCACACACACACACACACACACACACACACACACACACAGAAACACACTCGTACACTGCGAGCGAAGCACACGATATGCGCACGCACTTCTGTGCAACAGCAGTGTCGTAATTATTAGCCTACACACAAATTACGCACATTATTAAAATATACAAGAATTTCCAATGCGACTATGTCTCCTCCAATCAAAAACCACGGGGCCTGGGGTCACGTTAGGTCAGCGCTGCGCTCTGATTGGCTCAGCCAGAGGACCGCCCCCTTCATCAGAGGAATAACAAACACAAACAAACAAACTAAACTGCTATATGGGAGTTATTGTAGCGTTCACGTAACATCGGAGGGGCGGGACCACATTTCTTTCAGTCCAAGTTCACATTCTGGCATGAGTCATTTTTACATTTTTATTTTCGCTCGTTTCTCTTCTGTCCACTTCATGAAAGCTGCTCCAATAGCAGGGGGAGCAAGAAGCTTTCACATGATGTCCTCTCAGTACACCTCACTTATCACTAAAGTCAGTGATACAAGGGTGTGAAAATGTTATTGTGTGTGTGTGTATATATATATATATTTATATATGCATGTGTGTGTATGGGGGGGGGGTCCAGTCAAAAGGCTCAAGAGCATCCCAGCCAAAGCTGGACTGAAGAGAAGGAAAAAGGTTGTGGTTTAGGTAGTAGGCGAGATTGGCATGGTGTGGGTGATGCGTAGGCTGGCAGTCAGGACGTCCCATGTACTCATACTTTGTAGTAGATGTTGGCAGGGCTCTGAGGAGGCATCTCCTGGACGATGTAGACCGGATGGCCGTAGTCGCCGCTCACCTTCTCGTAGTGCGGGCAGTAGGCCGAGTCGGAAGTCCTCAGAGGGATGATGATGTCACTGGGCTCCGAGCCATTGTTGTTGCCGCTGCTGATGCCGCCGCCCCGTTTGGGAGAGGTGAGAGAGAGAGGTGGATGATGGGACTCCGAGTGTTTGGAGTGTCGCCGACGGTAGCACACCACGCAGATGACAGCAGTGACCAACAGAAGGAAGGCGGAGCCTCCGGCTGCTCCCGCGATCACAGCGATGTTAGAGGCTGGGAGGGGGCCATTCTCCCCACCAGCTGGAGCTCCACCGGCACCAGGAACTCTGGGAAATGTACCGTTTCCTGTGGCACCTGAGGAACAAGAGGATAATTTCAGTTACAAGCAGTTTACCACAGGAGATTATTATTTTATACAGTAGTACAGTTGTGGCCAAAAGTTTACTGCCTCAGTGTTCATGATGGCAATTTGCATGAAGTCTAGATGATTATGAATAGCGATCAGATAAACTGCAAATAAACACAAAGTCATTTGTTGCCATGAAAATGAGCTGAACATAACATGAAAATGAGCTGAACATAAACTCAGTTTCCACTGCACTTCAGCCCTCCCACAAAATCAGCTGCTAACATCAGTTCAGTTTATTCTTCTTCAGGTCAGCTCTTCTCGTTAGCTCAGGAGCTGTTAACGAGGACCAGGCAGCTGATATCACTCTGTCATGCTGACTGAATTAGAAGAGTAGACTAAGTGCTTTAAAAGGGGGCGGTGCTTCAAAATCATTGTCTGGTAACCATGTTTACCTCCAAGGAAACATGTGCAGTCATCATTACTTTGCATCAGATGGGCTTCACAGGTAAGAACATTACTGCTAAAACTGCACCTAAATCAACCTTTTACATCAAGAACCTCAAGGAGAGATTTAACTGCTGTGAAGAAGGTCTCACTGTGTCCAAGAAAGTCCAGTCAGTGCCAGAACTGTCTCCTGAAGAAGATTCAGCTATGGGATCGGGTCACCATGCAGTGCAGAGCTTGCTCAGGAATGGCATCAGGCAGCTGTCAGGATGCCCTTTTGGTGGATGCCATGGTGTCAAGAAGGGCAGTAAAGACACCACTTTTCCAAAAAGTAGAGAGATTAGACTATGAAGGACTGGAGTAAAGTATTTTGTCTGATCCCAGCTGACTGTTTGACACATATGAAAAATGATTGTCTGGAGAAGAAAAGGTGAGAACTACCACGAGTCCTGTGTCATGCCAACAGTAAAGCATCTTGAGACATTTATGTGTGTCGTTGCTTCTCATCCAAATGAGTGGGCTCACTCATAATTTAGCCTCAGAACACTGCTATGAATAAAGAACAGTATCAAAACATCCTCCAAAAGTGACTTCTCACAACGATCCAGGAGCTGCGTGCTTTATCCAGCACGATGGAGCTCCATGTCACAAGACAAAAGTGATAACTACATATATAATTGTGATAACCTCCCAGCACTGATCAGGCAAGCATGAGTCCCAGAAGCTGATATCCAGCATGCCAGAGTGAACTGCAGAAGTATTGAAAAAGACGGGTCAACCATGTAAATACTGAGTCTTCACATAAACCTGATGTATATGTCAATAAAAGTTAAGCTTATGAAATACTTCTGAAAAACATCTGATAAAAAAGTCTGTAAACACTGAAGCAGCAATCTTGTGTCAGTCTCAAAACATTTGGCCATGACTGCACATAAAGCAAAATACAACATTTTTACAATGTTTTTATAACTTAATTCTCAAAAAAATTCATCTAGATCATTCTGCACAAATATAAAATGTCTTATTTTTGGACAGTATTTGGAATGTAAAAGCTGTAGAGTAACATCTTAATGACCACTTTTTACATCTGTAACAAACTAGATTGAAGACTTTTTGATCAGTAGAGTAGAACAAATGTATAAACATAAAACATCAAAAACAATCTCATACATGTCTGTATTCATATATGCTTTTGCCACAATGCATTTTCTGATGGCAAATACCTTTTAAAGTTATTTTAAAGCTATTTTGACTCGCAATTAATTGGTACATCTAAAGAAGTACCAGCACTCCTTTTTTCTTGAAGTCAGTTTTAAAAAGCAGAGACTTAAAGAGATGTCTTTTGACACCTACACAATGGCTTGACGGTTACAGAAGGTTCATTAGGGCTTCCGTGTCCTGCCCTAGAACATCCTCTGTCCTTACAAAGTTCACCCTCTGATTGGCCAATTAATGTCTTTAACCAATCAAGTGAACCAATTTAGAAGTACTTTCCTGGTTCCTACTTTTTCTAATCATCTCACTGGTCAAAAGTTGCCCAAGATGTCAAACAGATATCAAAAAGTTGAAATTCAAAGTTAACAACCAGGTAGATAAGGTCCCGTTCAAGAACAAAAATTTTGATTATTCACCCATTTTCTTGTGAATATAAAAATACAAAATAGTTTTACACTGTACCAACATTTACATTTTCATACTAAATTCAAGTCTACCAAACTCTACTGAAAATTTTATATATAGTACCAGTCAAAAGTTTGGACACCTTCTGGACATTCAGTGGTTTTTCATTATTTAAAACTGTCTACATTGTAATTTAATACTAAAGTCACCCAAACTATGAATAAACACATCTGTAATTATTTAGTAAACAAACAAGTGTTAAACAAACCAGAATATGTTTATATTTTACATTCTTCACAGTAGGAACCTCATGCTAAGATGGCAGCTTTCTTGGCATTTTCTCAGTCAGCTTTATGAGGTAGTCACCTGGAATGGCTTTCAGTTAACAGCTGTGTCTTGTCAAGAGTTCATGACTTGCATTTCTTGCCTCTTAATGTGTTTGAGACATCAGTTGTGTGTCTACTTTGAAGAATCTAAAATCTAAAACATATATTTATACATTATCACACTTAAAAACAATCTATGGGTTTTTTGCTACTTTGTGATATTTTGGGTCACACACACACACACACACACACACACACACACACACACACACACACACACACACAAGCCGACAGCAGAATACATTTCTTGTTGCACAATATCATTAATCACTTTTTCCTAATTACAGCCATAAGATACTTCAGTAATAAGTATCATTTATTTTAAATTATTTAGTTCAATAATTATATGGAAAGTTTGTATGAGGTCATAAAGAAGATCAGGTCGAACTGAAGATTTGAACACCTTGTCCAAATGGGACTAGTTCTTGTTTTCATCACCAGAATAACCGCGGACCCAAGAAGTTATGGCATAAAGTTCTGACGCTTGCCATATTGGGTTAATATGTCATGTTAAGTACAGAATTTGGTTTATTTTTAGCAACTCGTGACATAAGTACTAGTGCTATGTGAACATGGTGAAAAAGCTCATTTGTGTTCTAAACTTTATACTGTGTCCATATTTTATATTAATTATATGCAATGTGACATAATTCAAATTATTTTAGTTTTAATGTTTGAATAGTAATTTACTAGAGTTAGAAATGAAATATTCTAATAACTTGAAACTCTGAATTTCTGAATTCTGAGTTTTATGAGCTATACGCCATAGTTGTCAGGATCTGTATGCAGCAGAGAGCTAGCAGACACATGCAGATTGAAATAAATGAAATTTAATGTTAACATAGGGAAGATGCAGAGTTGTAACCCAATAAACAATCCAAGTTCAGTACCAAGCAAGACAATAAGGACAGATCAAAAGAGAAGTCAGAAAACAAGCCAAGGTCAGAGTAAGAAGCAAGGTCAATCAGGAAAGAGAAGACAAGAAATACGTACTAAAGAGAAATAGGAACTTGGGAAGATGGTTAATGACTAATGAGAAGGCTAGAGTCTAAATGCTACGAGGAAATTTATGAACAAAGCTAAAACTAAAGCTAAGGACAAGATAGAACAAGGACGTAAAACTAGGAGCTAATGCTAAGGCTAAGTTGAGGAATAAGAAATAAATAGGATCTAATGCTAAGTAAACTAACAAACAAGGAACACTAGCAGAGAGCTAAAGCCTACCTTACACCTAATGACTTTCATGTGATTTTACAGTCGCAGACAAATGTTCAAAGTCGGGCTAAAATCACGAGAGTCTTGCTAGAGTCAAGCTGCAGTCGCATCATCTCAATTGTTAAGTGTAAGGTGGTCAGGACTGAAAGTTTTAGTCAGTCTTTTTCGCGTCGAGACGTTCCGATAAAATCAAACATGTTTAATATGATCACAAGTTGTAAGAGTTGAACCCTGGTTGACTTGAGCAAATACTGTTGGGAACCAATAGGAGAGCTACGGAAAGCCGCAAAAGCAAATAGTAAATACACAAATGTCTGGTGGGTAGAGCTCGGAAACTACAATTCTCCTGCACTGTAGAAAAAAAGAACCTAATGGAGTGAGCAAGAGTGTTTTACCATTTACTACACAATGGAAACGAAAAGGAAAAAAGTGGACAAATTGGTGAAGCCTTCGAAATCACAGGTGTGTTTGCTATGCTAAAGCTAACTAAACACTACTGAATGGGGCTATTTAACGATAATTTTAATCTTAAAAGTTATTGTTTTCCCCAACAGCTTGAAGAAAATGAGGAACATGCAGACACACAGGACCAGGAATGCATGGATGTGAATCCTCTGTTGACAGTATTTTGAGCTGTGATAGCTCTGTACCTGTAATGAACGTTACTATATTTAGATTTTGCACTATGTCGTCTTATTGTGTGTCAAGTTATTTTTGATACAACGAAAGCTTTAATAAATACACATTTTGCAATAATTCTGCTCTTTATTGCATTAATTCTATATAAAATGAAAGCAGATGGGAAATAATCTTAAAAGAATCTAGTTGCAGTCTTTAAATTAGTGACCCTGCAAGATCCACAGTCTTTCCAAAATCTTAAGCCTGTGACTAGACTGTGACTAAAAAGTCTGTAGATGTGAGATGGTGTCAGACTTTAGTCTGTTAAAAATCTTTTCAAAGTCGTTAGGTGTATGGGAGGCTTAAGACGAGGTCAAAAACAGAAACAAGGTCAGAACAGGAAGACAAATCAGAATCAGAACACTTGGTATGTACTTAAAAAGCCAAAATACGTTGCAATGAACCAAAGAAAGCAAACAGTATTTATAAGAGAACCAGGTTCAGCTGAGAGGGAGGTCACATGACAAGCCCAAGAGGAATTCTGGGAAATGGAGTTCAGGTAAGTGGTTGGGAACTATGGTGGATAGAAAGGGAAAGCGAGGACAGTAAGGGATGATGGGAAATAGAGTTGGGGTAGGAGGGACAGGGTGTGTGACAATACTGATGAAAAAAAATGTGAAATTTGTCACTTTTAAACATAATGAATATAACATTTCTGACCATTTACACTTTTGAATGAAATTATGAATAGAAATGAACTTTTCATGATCAAATTTTTGGATCTTCACTAGTACAACAGACTGAATCTTTCTCTGACATCATTTTAACCAAATATTAAACAACCCCTGTGACCTTTGTGTAAGTTCCCAAAACATTTCAAAGATGTGTTGTGCTAACTGGCTAACTTTGGAACATTTGACTGTGTGTTCTTTTATTTCTCTCTGTAGTTTTTTAAGAAGTCTGGACTCTTTCTCAGGTGCATACATTGATCATCTGTAGTGAAATGTCATTGTAATCAAACATTTCAGAGGTTGGAGACTCACTTCTACATTCAAGTGAAGAATTAAAACTCTCGAACAAAGAAAGAAAAGAACTAATTCCCTCGTGTCTGAGGCTACAGACCACGTCTCATTGGCAATTACATACAAACACGAAACGAGACACGGTGGTTAAGCGGCATGTGAAGACACCGCAGATTACTGTGAGCATGTCTCATTGATAATGAGCAATAGCTTTCAGCCGCCCAGGACCGATTCAACATCATTACACTGATGGCTAGAATGACTATAGTTGTGGAACGTGGTCAATATCAAGGTTAGACCACCATGACATCAGACCATATTGTTAGCTTTACAGACCATGACTCTGTGGGCGAACTGCAGGGCCTAATTATACACTCATGATATAGCCGCCGAGTCAATGACCAAATAGTGGTCAAATGATTATGCCATGTGGCCACAGTTTGAGTTGGAAACATGCTCAGTGTTTGAGTGTGTGCAGTGTGCGCTTGTTTTCATACATTTTTAGGATAAATACAGTCTCATGCAAAAGTTTAGGCACCCCTGGATAAATGACATGCTTTGCTTAATTTTTTTTAACTTTAAAGTTAGGCATCTTATAAAGAATAACAATGTTATGAATGTAACATTTTAAAGACTTTATAACTGGACATTTAATTGTATATACGCTGAAAAAAACACACCTCAAAATAAAAATATACTGTAAATAATAAATGTATGAAGATGAAATACAGGGTGTCATGTTTGCTTCTTTACCCAAATGACTGGCGGTGGTGTATGAATGGAGATCTGCGTTTTTTGGCAGCTTTTCTACATTGTGCTTTTGGGAAAACTGAGGGTGTTTAATATGTTACTGTAGGTGAATGATGGAGATGGCTGGACGGGCGCCGGCCTCCACTCCTACAGCCGCTGTCATTATTCATCAGATATTAACACCCATCTACCTGCACTGTAATCATACATGTCAGTCTTTGTCACACAGACTGAAGTTTATTTAATCTAAATTTCTTCACCAGATCTTCATTAGTATTAAAGTTATTTACGGTCATTTGTTCAAAAGAACATACTGTATACCCTGTATAAGTGACATTAGTACAAGTACTTATTTTAAATACATTCATGATTTGGTTGAACCCTTTCTTAAGATCTCGACAAAACGTTGGTTCACCGAGGCTCAGAGCATCAAGTAGAAAATCTGGATGCAAACTTTGTTCTTCAAACCAACTCACATCATATCATAATAATTCTTAAGGTATTCTACTTACTCTAATGATATATGGGCACATCACAAGCAAAAACACACTGACTTCAAAGATAAATGGTTGTAAATACTGAGTCTAAGGTGGCCGAGACGTCTCCACAGTACTGCATATGTCCCTGCATCCTAACAGGCTATAAAAACAAACCTGTGTGTGCGTGTACTAGCCAGTGACATGGTGCAAGCTCCAGCTGGCCGGGGGATTGGTCAGTAATACTGGGGGATCTGTCTGCAGACGCGCTCGATTGGTACATCATTATGCTGGGCACAATTCCCTCTCTCGCGCTCTTCCTATCTCTCCTGCACTCCTCCCTCTCCTTCACATGCAGCTCAGAGGCTACTTCTGTTATTGTGCCCATAATGACCCAACCTACATTCCCAGCACCCTAAACTGATCTGCCTGAGAGAGAGAGAGAGAGAGAGAGAGAGAGAAAGAGAAAGAGAGAGAGAGAGAGAGAGAGAGAGAGAGAAAGAGAAAGAGAGAGAGTGAGAGAGAGAGTGTATTGTTCTTTCTGACTGTTCAACCCTTGTTGTTCTGCTCCTATCATTATTCTGTCTTAGTAATAGTAGTTTATGCTACAGGTCTCTCGCCCCTCTCTCATTCTAGCATTCTTAACCTGTCACTCTTACTCTCCTCTTAACACCACCTTCCCTCTTCTTCCACATTCTCCTTTGCTCTTTTTCTTTCTCTCATTCTTTCTCCCTTTTATCTCCCCTTTGTCTGTCTCCATCTCTTTCTCCATGCTTCTGTGTCTCTATCTCTCCTTCCCAAATGTGGCTCACTAACATTCCAGCAATAAGAGCACGGAGAGAGTACGCAAGAGTGTGAGAGTCTGTTGTGTGTGTGTGTGTGTGTGTGTGTGTGTGTGTAAGTGAGAGGGGAAGAATAGAAGATAAAGAATGGCTCTGGAAGTTCTTGACAGAACAAGCACATGACAAGTACAAAGAATGAGTAATAATCACCTCTCCCTCTCTCTCTCACTCTCCATTGCTCTCTCTCTCTCTCTCTCTCTCTCTCTCTCTCTCTCTCTCTCTCTCTCTCTCTCTTGCTCTCTCTATCTCCCTCTCTCTCTCACTCTCCCTTGCGCTCTCTCCCTCTCTCTCTCTCTCTCTCACTCTCTATATCTCTCAGTCTCTCGCTCTCTCTCACTCTCTCTGGACCAACAAAAACCGGGGCGCCAAACTAATGGCAATAATAACTCTTTGAAATGGCTCCTCTCTCCTCCCTGCAGCCCCTTTCCCTTCCCAGGGCGGCCATTATCAAACACTACTCTGCCTCAGGCATTCAAAACTCCCAGAGAGTGAGAGACAGCAATAGAGAGAGAGAGAGAGAGAGAGCAGAGGGGTGGAATATATCAAACGAGACCCCAGCGCCAGCATCCGTTCATTTCACCCTCTCTCTCACCATCTGTCGCCTCTTCTCCATCTTTCTCTCTGTGTCTGAGAGTTGTTTCAGGTCTTAACTGCTTATGAGCTCCATCAACATTCTCTTTTTTCTCATAATCTGGGGATACACTCTAAGCGATCCACGGCTGGGCCATATTTTTTACAGCCAGGCCAGGTTCTCTCTTTGGATGGGAAGAGAATCCTCCAGATGAACTGAGCTCTACATGAATGCTTCAAAAGCGGATCTGAAAACACTTATAAAAATCTTTCTGATTGCATCAGTATTTTGTCGTTTTTGGGCTCGTATATCATAATTCAGGCTGTACTGACTATACATACACACAATTTCTCAACAAGAGGAGCTTCTCTCATGTACACCATTACCAGCACACTGAAGCCATATTGAGCATTACAAGCTTTTATTTGTTCTCTCATTACAACATCTCAGATGATCATTAAAGACTTACATCAGACACCAAACGTTACACACCAACACCTTTGTGGCTGATCTAATGACATATTTATACATATTTATCCACTGATAACTACACTCCTAAAAAAGTGGTTCTTCAAGGGTTCTTCAGTTCTGTATAGAACCATGAACACTCAACGTACCCTTTGAACAATTAAAGAGTTATTTGAATGATGAAAAGGGTTCTTCACACAGATGAAGACTGTATTGTAGATTGTTCTATGTGGAACCTTTTTGAAAAAAGTTCTACATAGCACCTAAAATAGTTCTGCTATTGTTAAAATGTCAAGCTTGTAATTATAGAGGAACCTTTTGGTGCAATATAGACACATTCTTCATCAATCTGTAGAAAGCTTTCGCTATGCAATGGGTTCTTTGTGTGTTCAAGGTTCTATATAGAACCATATTCTTTAGTAAAGGACCCTTGAAGAGAAATATTTTTTAAGAGTTTAGAAGGTTCTATACAGAACATTTTTTAAAATGGTTCTATATAGCAGGTTCCTCTGTTTTTACAAGCTTGACATTGTAACAAGAGCAGAAGCCTATTTGATGCTGTAGGGAACCATTAAAAAAATTCTGTATAGAACCATCTACAACATATTCTTTATCAATCTGAAGAAACCTTTAGTCTTGCAATGGATTCTTCGAGTGTTTATGGTTCTATAACAATTTCCTTTACTGAAGAACCATCATTTATAAGAGTGTCTCGTAAAGGCACTGGTGAACACTCAAGACCCAAGACACAAGTACAAAGAAAGGTTCCACTATTGCTACGGGTCAAACAACCTTTTGTGGTACTACATGGGAACCGCTAGCCTAGTGTAGCATACGTTAGCCGATGTTTTCTGTCTGATTACAAGAACTCCATGGAAAGTGTTGAGTTCATCTGATGTGGAAAATTCCATGATTTTCCATAATGTTATAGAAAGTGTCAGTGCTTGTGAATCAGTGCAATAAAAGGTTTTACCTGGGCTTCTGGTGTTCGTACGGCCCGCCGGGTCAGGCTTGGCAGACTTTGGGGGCAGTCCGTAGGGACCTGTGGGGAAAAAACACAATGACAGGCTTTTTTGTTTTGTTTTCAGAGTTCTAAATTTGACCAGGCTGGCCCACAACCAAACCCCCCATCAAACTCAAAGCTAGTCCACAATGCTGGAAAAACTTCTTCATGAGTGCTCTGTAATCATCCGAGGACTGAGGGAGGCCATGCTTATGAAGACTGAGCCAATGTGACTCAGCCAATCAGATCAGTTCACACACAGGCCCCTTTTGCTTATGGGGTACTGTTGTGGGTTTGTTTTCCAGCATGCCATGTCCCTGTGTGTGTGTGTGTGTGTGTGTGTGTGTGTGTGTGTGTGTGTGTGTGTGTGTGTGTGTGTGTACACATGCTGTCTATCTCATCAGAAATCTGCACCAGGCGAAGCCGCTTTTATTTAGATGACAAACAAAACAGACGTGACCTTTCAGCCACAAAGCAGATAAACAAACACAGAGAGAGTAAGAAAGAGAAAGAAAGAGAGAGAAAGGGAGAGAGAGATGGAAAGAAGATACTCTGCAAGAAATGTGCAATGCTAATAATGTCAAAAATCGATAGAAAATTCATAGAAGCTTAAGTACAGACACAGACTACAAAATAAGTCTGAGAGAGGAATATGAAGAGGAAACAGATAGAAAGACATCAGAGAGAGAGAGAGAGAGAGAGAGAGTGAGAGAGAGAGAGAGAGATATGACTGTCACATTACTAATGTCAACACTCCTGAACCAGAGACATCAGAAGTGTCTTATCTGGACTACAGAGAAGCAGAACTGCACTGTTACTCAGTGGTGTAAAGTCCTCTTTTCAGATGAAGGTAAATGTTGTGTTTCATTAGTAAATCAGCTGCTAGAGTCTGGAGAAGAGAGGAGACACACAAGCTGTCTGAAGCCCTGTGTGAAGTGTCTGTGATGGTTTGAGGTGTCATGTCATCTGCTGGTGTTGATCCAACTGTGTTTAGACCAAAGTCAACACAGCATCAACCATCAGATTTTAGAGCACTTCATGCTTCCATCTGCTGACAAACTTTATGGAGATGCTGATTTCCTTTTCCAGCAGAACTTACCAACTGACTGCAGTGCCAACACTACTACTGACTTCTACTCTGCTTGTTTGTCCAGCCATACTGATCAACAGTAAAACAATGAAGGCTTGAAATATGTAATATACATGTAATGAATACAAAATATATCTCAGTTTACCTTTTTGATTTTTTAAATGATATTCATACTTTTGTTGGATAACTCTACTCCATGTTTTTCAACTTACAATACATTTACTTCTACTTACTAAAGGTGTGAAAATATTGATCAAATGTTTATGTTTATGTTTTCTAATACTGTATTGATTCTCAAGTACACAGTATAAATTTGTACTTAATATTTTACATGCAAAGACTGGTGGCAGATCTACAAAGATGCTATCATCAAGAGAAACTTCTCTTTTTATTTATATTACAGTGGAAAGCAAGTGTAAAGTTAGGAGTCTAGCCCAAGGACTTGTACTGGTATACGGTGGTGTACTTGACTTGGCTATGTCAACAGTTAACTGTCGTTATCAGTGAATGAGACAAAAATGCAAAAAATATGTAAATAGTCACACATGTATGCATACACGTTAAGTGATAACAGTCATACAGAAATGGCTTCTCTATTGTGTTCATTAGTGAAGTCAACAGCCGTTACTGTACTTCAGAGACAAGGTCTTATTGGATTTTATCTTCTGTTTGGGTCAGATGCTTGCGTATTTGTGTTTGCCAGTAACCGTGAATGTGTGTGTGTGTGTACTCACTTTGTCCCACTTTGAGCACCACCTTCATGCCCTGTGTGGCACACACTCCTCCTCTCATGCTCTCCAGACCCTGACGCGTGCCATCTGACGTAGCTGAGGAAGAAGAGCAGAGGGATTATTAATAAACACCAGAAAGACAGGAACACTTTATTTGGGTGCACTTCCCCTGGCCAATTCTGATTTCTTTACTGTCTAACTGACCAGTGTCCGATTTTTTTCTGTTTTTATTAGCCTTTTCTCATTGTGAACACTTGAAACACAGTAGTGCAATAGCAGGACATTCTGCTTTCCAAACTTCCCTTATAAACAACTCTGTTTGCTCTTTAATGAGATAAATCAGCTGCCAGTTTAAATAATGTTAATTAAAGGAAGCGCTCTATCAAATATAAGAAGTGACTCATATGCATTACTATTCATTTACAGCGTTTGAGTGACTTTACCAGACTCAGTTATGTCTAAAAACCGCAACAAAAATCTGACAACATAAAAAGAATACATTGGCAAGTGTAAATCTGATGATTCTGATGATGTATCCCTACTGTAGAGGCAAAGACAAATGAGTTACATTAAGCATTGAAAGTCATACTTCTCAGTACTCTCAGTAATTCTATTCCTTACATTTCAAAACTTTTTTATTTTTAACCCGATTTTCTCCCCAATGTGTTAGTAGTCAATTGACACACCCACTGCTGATTGCAAGCAGGAAAATCGGGATTCAAACTTGCGATCCTCAGATCATAGTGTCAGCGCCTTAGTCCACTGAGGCACTCGGGGCCTCCAAAAACTTTTAAAATATTAGTTGCACTGTTTTCACATCATACTACTGTATTTTGCTGTATTTTGGTGTAATTTCATATACATTGCTATATTTTGATGTATGCAGAGATGTATGTTAATGTATATTGCTGTGCTTTGATATATACTACTGTATTTTGATGTATATTGATGTATGTTGTATATTTTGATGTATGTTGATATATTTTGATGTATTCAGATTCAGATTCAGACATATATACAGTATGTTAATTAGGGGTGTGATGAGATCCCGTGTCACGATATCTCGAGAGATGTAACTCAGCGATATTTCTCGTCGCGTTAAAAATTTGTCTCGCGGGATTTGTGATCCAGCAAGCAGCCAGAATGACGTCGGAAAATACAGGTATTACTATTGAAGATGCCCCCGCCACTTTCAAATCGTTTGTATCTGGCGGAAATGATAAATGGCAAGAGAGTGACTGATAAGACATGGACCATGTGCAAACATTGTATGAAAATAATGCCGTACACTGCGTCTAATACGAGCACGATGCAGAGACATTTACAGCACCACCACAGCTCAGTACTCAAATCAACAACTGCACCTGTGAAGAAAACACCAACAAGCCAGACAACGCTGACAAACACATTTGGACCTCAACTTCCACAGTCAAGAGACTCTTAAAATCTCGTCTCGTCTTGTTCTCGTGAACCCAATATCGTGTCTCGTCTCGTCTCGTGAGCTGAGTGTATCGTCACACCCCTAATGTTAATGTATATTGCTGTGCTTTGATATATACTACTGTATTTTGTTGTATATTGTTGTACTGTATGTTGCTATATTTTGATGTATGCAGATGTAAATGTAAATTGCTGTGCTTTTATATATACTACTGTATTTTGCTGTATTTTGTTGTAATTTGAAGTATTTTGATGTATGTTGATATATTTTGATGTATTCAGATGTACAGTATGTTAATGTGTATTGCTGTGCTTTGATATATACTACTGTATTTTGTTGTAATTTGAAGTATTTTGATGTATGTTGTTATATTTTGATGTATTCAGATGTACAGTATGTTAATGTATATTGCTGTGCTTTGATATATACTACTGTATTTTGCTGTATCTTGTGTATTTTGCTGTATTTTGTTGTATATTGAAGTATTTTGATGTATGTTGATGTATTTAGATGTATGTTGCTATATTTTGATATATGCAGATGTATGTTAATGTACAGGGGTTAGACAATGAAACTGAAACACCTGTCATTTTAGTTTGGGAGGTTTCATGGCTAAATTGGACCAGTCTGGTGGCCAATCTTCATTAATGTCACATTGCACCAGTAAGAGCAGAGTGTGAAGGTTCAGTTAGCAGGTAAGAGCACAGTTATATAGTATATTACAATGCACACAACATTATGGTGACATACCAGAGTTCAAAAGAGGACAAATTGTTGGTGCACGTCTTGCTGGCACATCTGTGACCAAGACAGCAAGTCTTTGTGTCTAAATATTATTGAGCCACTTTGGGGTGTTTTGAAGCGAGTGAGGAAACGGTTTCCTCCACCAGCATCACGTAGTGACCTGACCACTATCCTGCAAGAGGAATGGCTTAAAGTCCCTCTGACCACTGTGCAGGACTTGTATATGTCATTCCCTAGACGAATTGACGCTGTATTGGCCGCAAAAGGAGGCCCTACACCTACTAATAAATTATTGCGGTCTAAAACCAGCTGTTTCAGTTTCATTGTCTAACCCCTGTATATCACTGTGCTTTGATATATACTACTGTATTGTACTGTATGTTGTGTACTTTGTTGACAACTGAAGAGTTCTTATGTATTACAGAGATTACATTTTAAAAAGAACATACATGTTAAATATGATGTACAAATGTAGAAATTTTGAATCAAATGAGCATTTGGCATTTTGGCACTTGGTACTGGTATTGAAATCAAAGTTCTGGTATAGTAACAACCCTAAAAATGTTAACAAGAACTACAAACCAAAGCCTCTTTTCTTAAATCCTGGCCCTAATCTTAATGCTTAACCTTAACCTCAACTCAGAACCTAACTTTAAGACTTATGCTGACAGTGCTGTCACTTATGCTTATCCTAACAATACAGAAGTTCACCAAATAGTCTGTTAATAAAACACCTGTAGAGAGAAGACGAACAGGACTGCATAAAAACACAAGACTCAAAGATATGTAAATACAGTTAATTACACAATTAATTACATTAATATTCTGCGTCAAAGGTTTCAAATATAGACGCTAAAATCTCCAAAATGGTAACTACAGAGAAGTCAAAAACATTCTCAACTTGTCATTTAAATGAATATACAAATATATTATTCTAAGCATTTCTATTGGTACATTCATCAGGTTCATATAATACAGTGGGAACCTGCTGTGTTCTAATAATGTAGAAAAACAATAATGACAGGCTTTTCATAGAACAGTGACGACATGTCTTTCTTCAGTTTTTATGGCAGTAAATGAGTAAATAAAAAAGTAATTTAAGTAAATAAGTAAATAGAAAAACATCAAAAAGGGCAGTTTAACTTTCTACAAAACAACACTGTATGCACAGCCACAAGTTTTTAAGTAACCTGAGCTAAAAGAACTCACACAGGTATCCTGCACTTTGGATAAATGTCTCTACTTTTGCAAATGAGCTTCGAGTCAGAAATGATTAAGCGAAACGTTAGACAAGATGTTTGCCTAAAACGCCATGCAGATAAACCCAGGAGTCCGTATAGCAGCAGATTTGTCTCTGGCTGTGATGATACAGGCCTCATTCACACACTGTCAGCGCAGGGTCACTTTTCTCAGGCACACATTTTAGATTTCAGACACAGTGAGAAATGGCCCAGCTCTAACACGTCCTCATTTACAGCCTCTCTGGAGGACATTTAACACCATAATGCATTCTCGCTGGACTGTAAGGCATGCACACACACACACCGGCCTGGTCAGTAAAGTGACTTGGAAGAAAAAGTGAGCTGAAGTGGGCCAGTGTGGGCCAGACGTGGGCTGGAGCCAGCCGCACCTGGCCCAGGAGAGCCACAGGTGGGCTCGAGAACGTCTAAAGTTAGTTTGGGCCAGAGCAGGGCTTACTGACAGTCAGAAAAGGACAGAATGCCCTTGGTAACATGGTCTGCACTTCAATGAGAGAGAGAGAGAGAGAGAGAGAGAGAGAGAGAGAGAGAGAGAGAGAGAGAGAGAGAGAGAGAGAGAGAGAGAGAATGACTTCATATAAGCATGAACCCACTTCTTATTTACTGGGCGATAGAGATATGGAGAATAAAATGAGATGGATGAAAGGTGAAGCACACTTTCACCACCTCTCTCTCTCTCTCTCTCTCTCTCTCTCTCTCTCTCTCTGAAGGAGTCTCAAGGGGAAATTCCTCCCTTTTTCTGCCATTTAGAGAGAAATCATAAATCGGCCCTTTCTCCAGTGCAGCTAGGGGCTATAGAATAACATCTCAGCCAATCAAAAGGGCTGGAAGAGTGTGAAGAAACAGGCTTTCACACCTCTCTTTTCTCCTGTTCCCTCACTCTCTCACTCATTCTCTCCGTCCATCACACCGGCCAATGAACTACGCCATGTGTGAAAGCAGGAGAGTGAAAAAAGAGCGAGGGCATCCAAAGTCCTACACATAGACACACTGAAAAAGACGACCAAAAGTGAATTCCAGAAAGAAGAAGGACTCAGACTGTCAATAGTGATAATACTACACTCTTAAAAATGGTGGTTCTTCAATGGTTCCTTAGTAATGGTTATATATAGAACCATGAACACTCAAAGGGTTTCTTTGGTTCTTCAGAAAAGGTTCTATATTTCTGCTATTGTTAGAAACATTTTCAAAAATCTATATTGAACCAACTACACTATATCAATCTGAAGAACTTTCACCATGTATAGAATCTTTTAGTCATGAAGTGGGTTCTTTGGCTTCATTCACATTAATGGTGAAGTGACTCGAATCAGATTTTTTGTCCTATTGTGATTCAGATTTGACCTTCTCAAGGCTGTGTGGATAGGACAAACTCCAGCTTTTCAAATCAGATCCAAGTCACTTTCATATGTGGTTTTAGATTGGTTACATAACCAATCTAGGATCAGATTAATTAGGATTAGGATTAGGATTAGGATCAGATTTCATGTGTCTTTTTGTACACATGCATGTGGTGCTGAGCCATCGCTGACTTCACTACTGTTTACAGAAAAAGCAGCTTTTATTCACCTTCTCCACCTGATCATGTACAGTCCACCAGCTGTTTACTGAGCAAAACACCATCACTTACTAACACATGTTTTATTAGTTTAAATACAACCATTCTCACAAATGCAGGGTTGCCAGATTACCAAATTCCTTATTTTTGTCCTCCAGCCCATTGTCTTACATATAGACATATTACTGACACTAGCTCAAATGCCGAATTATAGACATTTTAAGAAGCTTTAAAAGGTAAATATTCTTCTAATCCTACTTAGAAGAATTAATTAATTTATTTATCGAATTTATTTTATGTTCTATTTAGCACAAAACCCCTGCATCCCACCACCTTTGACATTTTACCAGATGCTGCATTCTATATAAACCTGGCAACCCGGGACAAATATGTACAATTTATTTTTGTTGTTGGTGACAGATATGGGTCCCTTACATTTATGAATGTGAACCAGCAAAATGTGATCTGAGCAAAAATCTGAACTGAGTGATGAGGCTTGTAATGTGAACGCAGCCTTTGAGTGCTTGTGGTTCTATGTAGAACCAACTTTACTAAAGAACCCTTGAAGAAGCATCTTTTTGAAGAGTGTAGTACATATTTGGATGGGTATTATATTAGTAATGAATGTCCAACATGCCATATAATGGACCACACCAAAGTCCTTAATGGTAAATCTGCCCATTTGACAGCCCAGGCAGTGATTTACTAAAATCTCACAATACAAGACTTACTGATTCATATGGTGGTGATTCAATGTATTGCAATACCATATGCAATGAAACATAAAACAATTTGATTAAAAACGGTCATAAAAACAGACCTTTGCAGAGCCTTAACTACCCAGAAAGATTTTAAGTAGATATTAGACGTCTGAATAATATATACAGAATACATATTAAAGCAACATGGATGGGGGATTAAACTCAATCACTATGTGACATGAATGTTTGCACACTATTAATCTTTGAAACCATTAATTAAAAGCTGATGTGTTTTCTAGAACCAATTAGAATCAATAGTATCACAAAACATAAAACTGAGATACTCAAGTGTAACAATGTTTGCATACAAATCTATTATTTGAGCCATACAAGACCAGTCTCCTATAATTAAATGGGACTAAGCTTATATATGCAAAACTAATAGGCACAAAAATTACCAGAAAAAAATGACAAAAAATGTTTGTGGAGGTTGACTTGCATTCCACCATTTTATCACCCCCCCCCCAAACTGTTATTTCTACTATGCATATGCATACCTCCACATGAATGATAAAGGGGAAAACATCTTTATTAGGAAGACAACTGACTTTTTCTTTAAGGCAAGACTTTGTCAATCAATCAATACCAATGCCAAGTCTCCTATAACAGTGCTTTCATTGTAATTCCATTATCTGAACATTCAGCCCCTGTTGTAAATGGTGCTAAGATCATTCAAACATAAACAGTGTCACTATGACACCATCAGATCCATAACCAACCAACAACATCAATAGATTAATCAGTCATTAGTACTTCAATTTACTGCCCACATACACATCAGCCACTATTAGAGACCTTGTACAGTCACATTAGGAGCTCAATCTGACTTACAGGCCTAGTGCAATATCAGCTCTTCTAGTTCACGTGTTGCTACACTGTTTATGAGCCTAACTCTATCCCATTCATCACTGCTCAGTTTCTGTCAACATTCTGTGTTTGTTCTCTATGTGCTTCTATGAGTGTATCTGATGCAGACATGTTATTGCTCGGTTGATCCTCCACCCAAAAATATCCAGCCAAAAGGAGCACTGTGGGGAGTAACTGACCACTGATGATGGGACAGAAGACTGATTACACAAACTCTGAGTCTACAGTCTCTAATTGTATCTCAGCAAAATGCAGCTACAAGGGATGGGCTTCTTATTAAGTTGTCACTACCTGTAATGGTGAGAGTAAACCTACTGGACAAACACAGACAATCACATAAACTGCCATGTCTACAGCTGTTCTTAAGCCAATAAAATAAACTAGACTAAATGAAAACATTATAAAGTTTGTCCAGTCACTGTCTCCTGTCCTTACGTATACATGTTGATCACTGAGCAAGTCTATGAGATGCTAGAACTCAAAAGGAGTTACTGACGCACGTTAAATCCCGCAAGTTACGTTACTTCGGTCATGTGATGAGGCAGCACATGAGAGCATTGAAGGAAGTGTTATGACTGGACTTGTGGAGGGAGTCCGAAGACGTGGAAGACCAAGAATAACCTGGATGGATAACATCAAGACGTGGACTGGATTATCAGGTGCTAGCCTGCTACAAGCAACCAGAGACGGATGACATTGGAGAGAAGTGACTCGTCTGTGCAGCCTACCATCGCGAAGCGATGACGGTGTGTGACATGACATGTAGCAGCAGTACTGTCGTTGTAAGACTGTAGTAGCCAAAGGGCAAATTAAATTTCAAGGGGGATTTCACCGATTTTCAAC
>BRDA01026471.1:0-32734 GCA_036984385.1 Crenuchus spilurus
ATATATAATCATGGCATGTAGTCACACTGCAGAGGCCTGTAAACCTGGGACACAAGTCTTAAAAGGTCTGTGGGGGAATTTTTGGTTTGTTTTGAAAACAGCTGGCCACTTATTAACATGTACTTTAGGCAAACTGTCGTAAAATGTTTCAGATATTCCCCTGAATGAAAATCAGGCTGGAGGGATTGTGTACTCACATCCTGGCAACCTATTATTTTTTTCATCCACCTTTCCAATATCTTCATCCTCAGGTTATTTACCTCTTTAAGTCCGGTATTCCCTCAGCAACAACTTAAGATGAGCCTTTATTTGTCCCACAATGGGGAAATTTGGAAAAGACAATCAGCCGAACAGGGACTTGAAATCTGGACCCTCAGGTTAAAAGTCTGATGCTCTACCAACTGAGCTATCTGAGTGTTAATATAACTTATAAGTATAACTTACTTGAGAGCTCTCTTGTTTTCCTCACCCAGTGTACACTGCCTTTGGTCTTGTGAGCCGAGTGGCTAATGTGCTTCTGACGTTGCCACTCTGGTATAGATTGAAGAAGGTCTTTGCCAAGGCTACTGTGTTTATGGCTTTTTCACTGTCATGCTCTTAACTGAACTACAGACTGTGTGCTGCAATCACTCATGAGACTAGGAGCTGCTGGGAGCCAAGAGCACTCTGCCTCTGCCTCTCTCACCTCTTCTTTACTTCGCCCACCTCTATTCTGACTCACAGCTTGCCTGCTTCCATGGTGACCAGGTTCTCAGATGGCCCGTGCAAACGGCAGTGTTTGTTCAGTTCACATAGAGGAGCTACTGTCACCTGTGCTTTGAGAGCTTATTTTAGAGCCTTGCCTTTACAAAGCCAGTATTTACATATTTTTAATTGTATAAAATGTTTTAAGCTGAACTTGATGCTTACAATTGTTGTTGAAAAGATGTAGTGGTATGCAGCATTGGGAGCACAAAGTTAGGTTACACTAATGTGATTACTTTTTATTCTTACAAAGTAATGTAGAGCATTAACTGCTGGAATCATATCTGTTACAGACTTCTCTGTAAACAACAGTAAAATTAATGATGGTTAGGATTACTGTTCTACATCTTAATTATTATTATACAAATGTTAGCTCCACCCACACAATGTGATTGGCTGGGAAGTCTTGTAACTGTGCTGTTATTTCAAATTGTAGCTGTATGCAGTGTTTGTAATACAAAGTAATGTTACACTAATGTGATTACATTTTCTTGTCACAAAGTAATGTAGAGCATTGATTGTTCAAATCACTGTTTCAAATTTTAATAATCATTACGCAAAGTCTAGTTCCACCCATGCAATCTGATTGGCTGAGAAGTGCTCTGTCTGTGCTGTCATTTCATCATGTTTGTTTCATACTGTATCACTCAACTGAATGCAATGGCTAGGTACTGACCTGACAACTGTAGGAGACCATCAAGTCTTCACAGTAACCACAGTAAAATTCATGATGGTTAGTATTAATGTTTCATATTTTGATTATCTTATGCAAAGTTTAGTTCCACCCAGGCAATCTGATTGGCTGAGAAGCATTCTAACCATGCTGTTATTTCCTGATAATGTTAAAATTTTTTGCACAAACACTGTATCACTTGGGGGGTAGCCGTGTCCTGGTGGTTTGCGACCTGGTCTTGTGACTGGAAGGTCACAAGTTCAATTCCCTGTCAGAACATGTCTGAAGTGGCCTTGAGTAACACATTTAACTCCCAACTGCTCACTGGGTGCTGTGGATAGCACTGCCCACTAGCGTGTGTGTGTGTGTGCGTGCTTGGCTGCACATGTCATGTCACACACCTTCTTCGCTTCACGATGGTAGGCTGCACAGACGAGTCACTTCTCTCCAATGCCATCTGTCTCTGGTTGCTTGTAGCAGGCTAGCACCTGATAATCCAGTCCATGTCTTGATGTTATCCATCCAGGTTATTCTTGGTCTTCCACGTCTTCGGACTCCCTCCACAAGTCCAGTCATAACACTACCTTCAATACTCTCATGTGCTGCCTCATCACATGACCGTAGTAACGTAACTTGCGGGATTTAACGTGCATCAGTAACTCCTTTTGAGTTCTAGCATCTCATAGACTTGCTCAGTGGTCATCATCTTCATCCATGAGATCTTCAGTAACTTCCTGATGCACTTGTTCTCAAAAGCCTGAATACGTCTTTCTTCCTCTTTCTTCAGTGTCCAGGCTTCACATCCATATGTAGCTACTGGCCAGACCAAGACTTTCATCAGTCTTAGTTTGGTGTTGGTGCTAATTGACTTGCTTTTCATTTGGCTGCACAGATTAGTTACATTCAGAGGCCAAATTCCTCTGTGCACAAGGGCTACGGTCAATGATTGTGCACTTTCACATTCACTCTATTGAACACTATAGCTAAGCTATATGTCAGCGACAGGAGAACTTTAAGTCATTCTGAAGTTTTGACTTCTCTTATTTTGCACACAAACAGAAAACATCTGACCTACAGCCCTTGTCTTCCTCATCACAGCAGTGCTATTTCATTATAACACACTCCCTCTGGTGTTATATTGCCTTATTAAAACTGGTTGATTACCATGAAATATGCTCTACATACTATACAGAATCAAAGTTAGCAACAGTGATGAAATGTACAATTTGTTAATTGTCTATTGCTGAATTGACTTTTGACATACGTTGTCATGAACTGTTTGGGTGGAGGTGCTACTATTTCATGACCCATAGAATTCACTACATAGGGAAGAGGGAGTAATTTGAGACATGGCCTTGGGAGAGTAAATGCTTTGTGTGGTACATTTTTAAAAATGACTTATAATACTGCATCATGGTTGATTTTAACGTTGATAATATTGATAAGACATGTGATTCCTTTAAGTGTACTTGTAAATTGTTAAGCCCCTGTTTATTTTTTCTTTTAGGGGGATGGGTAATTTTAGATGCTTCTTCATGCTTTGTGGTTTTTGCACACTTCCTTCCGATGTAGTCTCTTGATATTTTCTTGTTTCTATGTTTGTATGTTTGTGTGTGTCTCTGTACACCTTTTTCTTAGAATTTACAGGATTCCACCTTTTTGATTTTTTATGAATCAACATGTAAGAAGGTCTGTTGTTCTGCTTCACAGCATGGGCTTTTTGAGTTGAAGTGGGAATATTCAGTTAGTTTGTACATTTAATTAGTTAATGATTAATTAATTTTTAAACCCCAATTTCATCATGAACATTATTATTATTTGAATGACTTTCTGCTGTTTTTGTAATATATGAAATTCGTGCTTTTTGTTTGTGGGTTTGTTATTTTTTACTGCAGACCTTTTTGGCTGCATCCTTTTGCAGAAGTATTGAGCTTTCTTTGATAATTAAAAATCCTTGGATATAATCGGAGTGATCTACACTCTTTAAAAAATGGTTCTTCAAGGGTTCTTTAGTAAAGAAAATATGTGTATGTAGAACCATCAAAATTCAAAGAACACTTTTGCATGGTTAAAGGTTCTGTCATACTGATGGACAATGTGTTGTAAATGGTTCTATACAGCACCAAAATGTTTCCTCTATTATTGCAAGCTTGACATCATACGAGTAGCTGACCACTTTTTCTGTGATATAGAGAACCAGTTTTAAAAATCTTCTATATTGAACCATCTACAGCACATTCTTCATCAATTTGAAGAACCTGTTCACCATGCAAAGAACCCTTTAACAAATCAAAGTGTTCTTTGAGTGTTGGTGGTTCTATATATAACAATTTCTTCACTAAAGAACCCTTGAAGAACCATCTTTTTAAACGTGTGGTTTGAAAAATCAACTGTTTCAGTGCTGTATCTGTACAGTTATATACATGGACATAGTTGTTTTTCCTCTCTCACTGAGAGAACGGCCATGTTTTGCATATGTAAATACTCCTGTTCATGTTTGTGGCAAACTGGTGATGAACAGCTAACAATTATTTACCTCACAAAAATGGAGCATGTAGAAGAAAGCAATTCATTTGTAATGTCTCATGTAGTCTTTCATGTAGTCTCAGTCATCTGTAAATAAACCAGTAAACATTCCAAAAAGTCAATAGAGAAAAATTAGCTTTAATCAACCTTATCTTTGCATAGATAGTACCAACATTTTAAGAGTGAATATAATTACAGTATTCCATTACTGAAATATATTACAAAAACTACAGTGGTGCTTGAAAGTTTGTGAACCCTTTAGAATTTTCTATATTTCTGCATGATATGACCTAAATTAGATAAAGAGAACCCAGTTAAACAAATGAGACAAAAATATGATACGTTCTTGAGAAAAATGATCCAAAATTACATTTGTGGGTGGCAAAAGTATGTGAACCTTTGCTTTCAGTATCTGGTGTGACACCCTTTTGCAACAATAACTGCAACTAAACATATTAATCAGTCCTGCCCACTGGCTTGGAGGAATTTTAGCCCATTCCTCCATACAAAACAGCTTCAAATCAGGGATGTTGGTGGGTTTCCTCACATTAACTGCTCACATGAGGTCCTTCCACAACATTTTGTTGGGATTAAGCTCATGACTTTGACTTGGCCATTCCAAACCATTAACTTTATTCTTTTTTTAACTATTATTTGGTAGAACGACTTATGTGCTTAGGGTCATTGTCTTGCTGCATGACCCACCTTCTTTTAAGATTCAGTTCATGGACAGATGTCCTAACATTTTCTTTTAGAATTATCTGATATAATTCAGAATTTATTGTTCCATCAGTGCTGGCAAGCTGTCTTGGCCCAGATGCAGCAAAACATGCCAACCCATGACACTACCACCACCATGTTTCACAGATGGGATACGGTTCTTATGCTGGAATGCAGTGTTTTCCTTTCTCCAAACATAACACTTTTAATTTAAACCAAAATGTTATATTTTGGTCTCATCCATCCACAAAACATTCTTCCAATAGCCTTCTGGCTTGTCCACGTGATATTTAGCAAACTGCAGACAAGCAGAAATGTTCTATTTGGAGAGCAGTGGCTTTCTCCTTGCAACCCTGCCATGGACACCATTGTTGTTAAGTGTTCTCCTGATGGTGGACCCATGAACATTAACATTAGCCAATGTAAGAGAGGCCTTCAGATGTTTAGAAGTTACCCTGGGGTCCTTTGTGACCTCACAAAAGTGATTTCATGCCTTGCTCTTGAAGTGATCTTTGTTGGTCGACCACTCCTGGAGAGGGTAACAATGGTCTTGAATTTCCTCTATTTGTACACAATCTGTCTGACTGTGGATTGGTGGAGTCTGAACTCTTTGGTGATGGTTTTCTAACATTTTCCAGCCTGATGTGCATCAACGACTCTTTCCTGAGGTCCTCAGAAATCTCCTTTGCTCATGTCAGGATACACTCCCACAACTATGTGTTGTGAAGAGTAGACTTTGATAGATCCTTGTTCTTTAAATAAAATAGGCTGCTCACTCACACTCACCATTCCATTGATTGAAAACACCTGACTTCACCTTTTAACTGCTAATCCAAGAGGTTCACATACTTTTGCTATTCACAAATTTGTCATATTGGATCATTTTCCTCAATAAATAAATGACCAAGTATAATATTTTTGTTTAATTTGTTTTACTGGGTTATATTTATCTACTTTTAGTACTTGTGTTAAAATCTGATGTTTTCGGTCATATCTATGCAGAAATGTAGAAAATTCTTACGGTTTCACAAGCTTTCAAGCACCACTGTATATACATAGTCAGATCAGAATATGATCACCAACCTAATAGTGAGAATAACCACCATTGCCATCTACAGTTCTGTTCTTACCATTCATCACATTTTGTATCCGATATCTGCTTATAATGCACTTTTATGTACCATATGTAAGTGTTGTTCCTATCACTATCCATATCTCCCCCCACCCATAATGCACTTGGACTTTCTAATATTGTGCTTCCTTTGCTAAATTTGTCTATTCATGTCAACTGGGGGCAATGAGATGCAACATATGCCTCATCTCTAACCCGCAAGGCCGCAATCACAATATACACAGTCATATCAGAATATTGTCACCAACTTAACCATGTACCTGCTTCACACATTGTTCACTCAATGTTGATCCCTGACACTTTCCTTGTTGCTCCTGTGTTCATTATAAAGGTTAACTGGTCCACTGTGGTACATCAATTGTCCTCTGTGGCATCAATTTCCACCACTGTTATGCCATTGGGAAGCATTCAATGTGTAAGAAGTCCATTCCCAGTATACCTTAACCATGGCAACTCTAGAACATCTCACAATGTTAGCAGATTCTGAGATGCTGCCACCTTTTGTCATGTACCCTGTCATCATGCTCTTTTGGGTATCAGTCAAATAACATCCTTTGTCCATGATGATGGTTTTACACTCTGCTACAACTGACTGTTGTGCTAAAATATTTATACATACAGCAAACTCTGTCATGTGGTGTTCCAGGCTGAGTTTATTCCACACCAGGGGTGTTCATAATATTCTGATATGACTGTATATTGTATGCAGAGCACTTCTTCCTTCCTTCATTACTATATCAGTGTAGTATAATATATAATAATAATACAATATACAAGTGTCTAAATAGTTATTAATTAAAAGAAAAAATAAAAATAAAAATATAATAATATTCGATCAGCATAATTGAAACATTTTGTTATGTGAGAACATTCTTGGAAGTAGATAACAGAGAGGGGCTGTCATGGAGAACCAATCACCAGTGACTGATGGATTTCCTTCAGCCTTTGAGAGAAGCAATATAGCAAGACTAAAACATATGTGGCCTCTAACACAGTACAGACACTCCTGGCTAACATTTGGTTGCAGGAGATGCTGTTTGTTCCCAGCAGTGCTTCTGTTCCACCATAGAGATGGGGGTAAATTGGTGCACTGGAAAGTACAATCCAATTTAAATGACAGGTCAGGATGCTGGCTTATGTGTGTTCTATTGTGTGGTGTCAAAAAGAATCTTTTTTTTGCACTTTGCTGAGTTATTATATGAACTGTAGTTAGTACTTATGGTGTCTCCAACTTAAAAGGGCTGACATTCAAGACTTGCAATTTAATAAGACAAACAAGAGGTCAGGATCATCTGAGATGCTGGTCAATGTGTAATATGTATATGAATATTCAAGAGTGATGTTATTAAAGAGAATTGTTCATGAAGATACATTTATAACCTCAGTGATAGGAAATAAGTTTAACTACTCATTGATTGTCTCTTCTTCAGCTGCACGGCTACCGAGGCAAAGAGCCCCTGGGCTTGCAGATCTTCATCGGTACAGCAGATGAGCGGATCTTGAAACCCCATGCCTTCTACCAGGTGCACCGCATCACAGGCAAGACTGTGACCACAACCAGCTATGAGAAGATAATCAATAGCACCAAGGTCTTAGAGATCCCTCTTGAGCCAAAAAACAACATGAAAGCAATGTATGTGAAACCTGAGCATTCTGTTTATGCAAATGTTTATGCTCTTAGCATTCATGTTAGCTCATCACACTTTCGTGATCTCATCCTAGAATTGACTGTGCTGGGATTCTGAAGCTCAGGAATGCTGATATTGAGCTGAGGAAGGGAGAGACAGACATTGGGCGGAAGAATACTCGTGTGCGTCTGGTTTTTCGTGTACATATACCTCAGCCAGGAGGTCAGCATGTGTCTGTCCAAGTGGCATCACATCCTATTGAGTGTTGTAAGTAATTATACTTTACTTTAAGTGGTTACTGCACTAAAGTTTCATTTGCGTATCAACTGTTCTGTCCATCATCAGTCAGCAAGTAAATCAATAACATGCAAGTCATGTTCTGCAAAAAAGTGAAAAATAAATGTAAATTGTAAATTAACAGTAAAATATTGATTTATGTTTTCCAGTAATTTCAATATTGGATGCTGAATATATTGGTGCATCCTTGCAGTATACAGTAATATTGTAAATAAAGTGTTCCTATTTACAGTATTACCATATTTGACCAAAAACTGTATCTTACTTTTGTAATTTGTCTGTATTTTAACAATTAACTTTTAGAGCGTGCAGTAACCAGAGTTGCATATACATAGCTATGGTATATATGGAGAATTGCTGTGTCTGCTGTGTACTGTGTTATTGCTATATACAGGCTGAATTTACTATTATATTTTGCTATTATATATTAGTAAGGATGTTGTTTTGTATATTCCAAAAAATGTTGAGCATCCTTTCTCCATAAGGAAAAGGCAGTGTGTGCATGTTGGTGTAATGTGTAACAATAATCAAGATTAAAAATAAATATTAAGAGGTTGCAAAAACAGACTCTTAAATAACACTGCCTGCTCTTTTTCTGCCATGTAGCAGGCTATCAATAAAAGCAGTGTCACAGTATTTAACAGGACTGTATCCTAAGTATTATTCACCTGACTGACTCAGATCATAGTGATCCTCATACATCTGTCCAAAGGTCACTGGTTGGTGCAACTGCATTTGCTTCAACGGATCTTGAATCAGAGTTGTAAGGTGATAAGCCAGCAGAAGCTGGTTAATGGATTCATGGTTTTAGGAGTTAACAACATGAATCTGCTTTTGATAAAGTAAGAGTGCTACTAAACATGCAAATTCATTAGATTCTTGCCCATTTGCTAGTAAAGAAATTATTAAATGGTAAAAAATGCTTTTTTCTTTAGCCCTAATAAACTTTTGAATATCTAAACTAAGTGTGTTGACATGCACATCATAATCCAATAACTGCAGAAATTCAGAGTTTGTCAGTAATCTGATCAAAAGCTTTACATGCACTTGAGTCATAAGATAATAAACTGCAGGTCCACAGGAGTCAGGCAGCAATCAGATTTCCAAAATACTTACAGAATAAGACCCAGCTTTTTTAAAACATCAAGCCACTTTAGCTTAAAATATGGTCATACATTATCAGTGTCTCACCAAATGTGATCTGTTGTCGTTCCCTGGATGCTGTATTACTGCTTTTTCTGGTACTGTGGTCTGTTTTCATGCATACAGATCAGAATAAGAGTATACATGCACTGAATAATCTTTTTACTGAGCTAATATTCAGCTCTTTTTATCAGATTTCTGGACCTTACTCAATACATTACTCTGATCTAAAAAGTCAATGTAATACTGATTACATGAGCATTTGAATAATCAGATAAGTGCAGATATCTGATTATGATTGGATTATTAAGTGCATGTAAACACACTCTTAATCATGGATTTGTATAAAATGCAGTATTTAAGAGAGCATGCACAGAACCCTTGTGACTAAGTTTATTTAATAGTCAGTGTTAGGTTTAGGTGACATGTTCTCATTCATATTGTTACTCATATCCTCTTTGACATGGGATGAAACAATGTCTCAGCAATTTCGACTTAATAGTGAGGTCAATGAGTTTAAGTCAGCATTCTGTTGCATAATCTTTGACAAAAGAAAGTTTACTTCATAGTAGATACTATTCCACCAAATAAGGAAACTATACTGCTGTAATTAAACTGTGCAGATATACTCTATTCATATATTTATGTATTTTATATATTCATATATATTATATATTGTACAATGTATATATGTGTGTGTGTGTGTGTGTGTGTGTGTGTGTATTAATGTGCCTGGAATTTTCCTGTATTAAGGTGCTCAAAATGTTTATCTTGTTCATTCTATGTAGCTCAAAGGTCAGCACATGAATTGCCCATGGTGGAGAAGCAGGATATGGACAGGTGTTCAGTGCTCGGTGGCCAGCAGATGATTCTGACTGGGCAGAATTTCAGTTCTGACTCAAAAGTGATTTTCACTGAGAAGACTCATGGTGAGTAGCATCTTGCAGGTTGGTGGCTATGAGCTTCATGTGCTCTGAACATTTGCAGAACACCATCTGGATGAAAATGTTGAGATTTAGAGCACATTAGTATTACTATAGTTGTGGTGGCACACTTAAAGCAATGGACCTCATTCACCAATATCTTCCTAAGCTTTTTCTTACACTCATCCTTAAGCATTACTGTGATTTAAATTTTATAATATTATTCATCCCCAATACAAAAAAGCTGGGAGGCTGTGTAAAAACTTAAATAAATGTACATTAAACAAAATGCAATGATTTGCCTATGTCATAGACCTCTATTTTATTCACAATATAACATAGAATACATATCAGATGAGTGAAAAAATATGAACTAATTTAGAACTAATTTATAAAAAGAGCCATGTCTACCACTGTGACAACATTGTACCATGTTGGCAATTCTAAATTTTACTGACATATGGCTTCTTCATTGCACGACACTGCTTTAACTTACATTTGTGGATTGAATGGCAAACTGTGTTCACATACAATGATTTCTAGGAGTGTTTATGAGCCCATGCAATGATTTCCAGTACAGATTCATGTTCAGTTTTTAACGTAGTCCTGCCTGAGGGCCTGAAGATCATGAGCATCCAATTTTGACTGTAGTTTGTTTTTCATGAAATGGTAAAATGCATCACTTTCAACATCTGATATGTGTTCTATTTTCTATTGTGAATAAAATATGGGTCTAAGAGAGTTGCAAATAATTGCATTCTGTTTTTATTTACATTTATCCTAGCATCCCAATTTTTGTGAGGTTGTACAACTGGATCATTAAAGAAAACTAATTAACCAATTGTTTTTGCACATCAGCACAAGTGTGTTGTTGAGTGGATGTAGAATCTGTATATACCAAAGAAATAAGAAAACATTGGTGAGTGTCTGAAGTTGGTTTAAAAAAAACTTTTAACAATGGTTGGTGAATGAGGCCCATTATCTGCAAATTCTTTAACAGCTTGAATGCCATTGTATCAAAGTCCTGTTTTAAAACAATTTGTTGACTCTGCAGTGAAGCTGCTTAGTGCCTTTCCAGTTCAGTTTTGCCTGTTGCATAGAAGACCTGAAATAGACAGTAGCCTATCACTGGGATATAAAAATGCAGTTAACATGATGCCTCTGATGAAATGTTAACTCATTTTACTGGAATTGTTGAAGAAATTATTTGAGAACGGCCTATCAGACCATACTTTAGTAGACTACAGATTTATAAAAGTAGCCTTAAGCTCAGGCTCACAAATCAGCATGCTGAATGGCATTTGAATGGTGACCTTTCCTAATCTGCATCGCTCACATTTGCATGACATTTAGATTTCTGATACAGTGCAGTGTTATCCTTATGTTCAAACAGGTCAGCAGACAGGCCTCATTGGTACTTTATCTACAGCAGTCAGGCTCAGTTGTTTTTGAAACTAATCTTAATAAAAAATAAATAAGAATTATGCATCAAAAATGATTAATGACAAGGTTTGCAGAAGGTTTTCATCACATAAGGAATGATGGCGCATGTCTATCTGCAGGTGCCATTGTTATGGTGCATTCAAACATGCTGGTCATTCATGTGTGGCGAGTTCTGACTAAGAAATAGACAAACTGTGACATGCTGTTGTTACTTTGTCATTTGTTTAACAAGCAGGTGGCCAGTGGTGGCTCGTTTCATAACAGACATAAAAGGTCAAATTTGGATTAGCATTACGTTAAACTTGCTATGTGAGTAAATGGTGAATTTGTAGACCATACAACACAGGCTCTGTTTATCACATAATTTTTGTTTGGACTCACTTGCTACCCTACTCGAGAGCTACTCATTAGGTTTAGTCTGTTTTCTTTTAAAAAAAATCCAAAATTATGCCCCTGCCTGGTGTCTCCAAGGTGTGCTGTATAGTTTGTGTTTGTTGTCTGGTTTACGTCTAGATTTTGTTTATGGTTCTCTGTGGTGTCTGAGGCCTTGGCTGGATACAGGTCTATGGTAAGGTGCTTAGTCTGTCAGTGTATAGTTGTGACTCATAGTATCCAGTGACTGCCGTTCGACACAAGGGCAGCTTTTTAGACTTGTACTCTCTGGGGTCTGCTTCAAGGGGACTCTCTCACTTTCTCTCTCTCTCGCTCTTTCTCACTTTCACTCTGTATACTTACTCACACTATATACTACTAACTCTTATACTATACTTTTTACATGTGGGGTTCCCTGCTGCATAATGCCTCACTCATGTAATGGCTCATTTAAAAAAAGCAATGGATTGAGGAGGGATTGCCTTTGTTTTGGAGGGTTTCTGCTTATGACAAAGTGTTCTGGAACAGTACGCCTCTGAAATCCCTCCGAATAGGAGACAGCTGTCTTTGGCCAGCTCTCATTTGGCTTCTACTGATGTAGTTGTATGGATACAACGCCAAGCTGGGCTTACACGATCCATGCTGAATTATAGAAAAGAAAAAAAAATCAGGGCTCCTGCAGAGGGAGCTTTTGGAATGAACTGCAAACAAACAAACAAAAAACGCCAAGAAAAGAGCAGTCATCACCTGTCTTTAATGAAGTGGAGCAACTTGGTCATAAAATGATCTTGAGAAGTAAACCTGGCAGCCAAAGTGGAATCCCCCCCGCTCTACTGCTGACTCATTTGAGCCATATGTATCTCGTTTTCGACCATGGAAGGGGTTTCCCAACAATCACTGAAGAGGGCGTGTAAAAACAATTACTGCCTAATGAACAACCTGTCAAGAACGTAGCATTCAGTTCTGGTTTGGAAGCATTTTCTCACCTGCACATGAGCATACAGTATTGATTTATGTTTGTTTTTTTTTATATATTTGGGAATGCAGACATTTTATTTACAGAGACTCTGAATAGTCAAACACATAATCATAACAGAATATAATGACCATCTACATAATAGTGGGAATAACCACCATTGGGCTGGATCACGTGAAACGTTTCTACATGGATCATTTTTGGTGACAGGAAGCACTCATCGTGGTCCACCATGGCAGGTTGATTGCGCTGTACCACTCGTCAGAGTCATCTTTCCCCTCTGGCATGTTATGACCACCTACCTAATAATATGAATAACCACACTTGGAGTGAGCTCTGACACTTTTCTTATTACTCCATTTCATTATAGAGATGATTATACATTATAGAGAGGTTGCTCTGTACCATTCACAGGAGTCGTTGTTCCCCTCTGTCATCAATGTCCTATTGGGCACCACTGTTATGCCGTTTGGGAGGCACTCATTGTACAAGAAGTCCATTATCAGTACACCTTCACTACAGCAGCTCTAGAACAGTCCTCAAAGTTAGTGGTTTACCGCTCTTCACTATTATCCCTATTATCATGCCCTTTTGGACATCAACCTAATCACATCCTTTGTCCATGATGATTGTTTTACACTCTGCTACAACTCACTGGTGTGCTCACTTTTTTATATGTGCCACAAACTGTCATGTGACATCTCTGACATCAGCTGAGTTCATTCAAAACCAGGGGTGGTTATGTTTTGATATCACAGCTTAGACTGTCTCTGGAATGAAATTCCCATTTTCTTTCTTCATCAATGTCACATTTGCATTTAATTATAACTTAGAATCTTCTGCTGTGGGATGCGGGTCAACTATCACATGCTTTAAAGGCTGTCTGTGTAGCTGCTCTGCCTTGAGGTGAGACAGAGGTAGTAGAAGAAGAGATTGAGGCTAGAGATATGATCTCTCTCTGCTGTTTCTTTTGTAGGTGAGGCATGATGTAAGCAATCTCTGAGCTGTGGCAATGACAGACAAACATGAAAACTCATCGCCCACGTTCACCTGTCATAGCACTGATTAGGAGTTGACTCATTTTGTGTAAGGGATAGGGACAGTGCTAGTGTCTGTCTTCAGAAAGGTCAAACCACAACAACGGAAAAAAAACATGCACAAACCTGTTGGGTAAACCTATATTTCCCCATACTATACCATGAAGGCATAAGAAGATGTATCTTGTATCGCAGGCTGTAATATGAGAAACTATTCTTTTACAGCCTAAAATACTATTACAATACTATTGCATCTAATAAACAACATTCTCTTTCTGTATCTCTTTCTCCTGTTTGTAGATGGACAGCAAATTTGGGAGTTGGAAGCCACGGTAGACAAAGACAAAAGTCAGGCAGTAAGTACAGTGGTTGTGAGAATGCATGCTTAAGTGGTCAATTGCTAGTATTTTCTTTACATTTGAATATGTCACAAAAGATCATTTTATACAAGGGATGCAGTCATTTATGATTTCATGATTCATAGCAAATTCCTGTTGTTGCCAAACAAATCAATAAAATGGCACTGGAAGCACAATACACCACCAAAGCTTCAGATGTTTAAGATTCAGCCAGTTATACATATCCTTTGTCCTGTTATTCAATACACAGTACACTATATTATTGTTATTATCATGTTATTCAATACACTATGTACGGCCTGGAGTGGCTCATCAGGCTAAGACGCTGACACTATGACCAGAGGATCGCGAGTTTGAATCCCGGTCATGCTGTTTGCCATTAACAGCCAGGGCCTCTCTGGGCGGGTAGATGGCGCTCACTCTCCCTATCACTCTCACACTGCAATGTCCGCTGACTCAGGCATCTTCTGATTGGCTGGGAATCCTGTGCTTTCCTCCGAGTGTGTTGGAACCCCAGTGAGCGGTAGTTCAAAAGAGGCGGTGGCTTGCATCACACGCAACGGAGGAGGCTTATGCTTATCTTCACCCTCCTAAAGTCAGGGACATTGCAAAGTGATGGGGAGAGCCCCCTAGCAGATGGGATTGGTTAATTGGATACTACTACTACATTGTCAAGGCGATAAAAATTGGCAAAAATGTTGAAATAGAAATACACTATATAGACAAAATTGACTTATGCTCATTCATTATTTCTTCCAAAAATCAAGCGTATTAAGAAAGAATATTAGTGAGGTTAGGATGTTGGATGATCAGCACCACACCTCATCCCAAACTCCAACAAGTTGTCCTAAAGGTATGGGATGGAGCAAAGAACAAAGCTCCACAGCTCTATGCTGGTGCCATGGTGCCAATAGGTTCATGTGTATCTGCTCCAGAAACTCCAATTCTATTGGCAGTACTTCTATATAGGGAGTAGACAAGCTGTGTGAGTGCATTTTTATATGCTGAATACATTAGAAGGCGTGTCCACAAACATTTGAATATATAGTATAATTAAATAATAACTTTCAGCTTTTGCTTTTGATAGTAACCTGACAAAATACAGAAAAATAATCATTTCAGTTTACACAGTTCATGGAAATCACTGATCCAAGAAGCTGTACCTCTTTTTCAGAATATGCTGTTTATTGAGGTGCCTCCTTATCGAGACCCGTCAATCTGCCATCCAGCTAAAGTCAACTTTTATGTCATCAATGGGAAGAGGAAGCGAAGTCAACCTCAGCACTTCACATACACACCTCTGCCAGGTACACAGTCCATGTCCTGTCTTCACAACCAGTCAAGTCATTGCTCTGGTATTAAAACTTACCTTTATCCAAGGTTTGGGTAACACTGTTACAGTAATGTGATTACTTTTCCCTCTAACAAAGTAATGAAAACAGTTACAATTCTTATACAATTACAAATGCATTACAGTTACAATTCTTGGAATCATATTACTGTTACATAAGCATTTCTCAACTGTCTTCAAGAACACAGCATTAATCACATAGGACAACACTCATTTTTATGGATTCAAAAGTGGAATGCTCACTAGGCTGTGTGCTTCAAAATGTGAAAATGACCAGTTCCTCATGTGGGAACTGAGTGAATCAGTACTGATTTTCTGGTGGACCTAAGCCCAGAATAACAAAATATTGTGTAATAGTGCATCTCCAAAATAGATTGTATTAAAACGTTCATTAAATACAAAAACGTAAACTCATATATTTTATATTCACGATATGACATACTGTATATTTGAGTTTACCTTTTTTATTAAATTGGTGTCTTTTCAGGTATCATGAATTTTGTGCTTTATTGTTTGAAATGCTTTTTACTTCTCACAGTTCCATCCATCAAAACAGAACCAGTGGATGAATATGAGTCTGGACAAATGGCTTATACAATGTCTCAGATCTTGAGTAATTCACCCCTTTCCTACTATCACCATAACCAACGTGCAGTCCTCAACCCAGACAGCAGCCTTGTACCCAGCTTGTCTTCCTGCCAGCAGACTCGCTCGGGCATCTCCCCACCGGATTCCCGCTTCCAGCAGCACAGCTCTGCCATTGTTTACTCTCGCGTTGAGAAAAACTTAGGCGGTAGCCTCTACCCACAGACCGGAGTCAGCATGGTACCAGACCAGCATCGCTCTGTTCTGGTCCATACCGGCTCTCCAGCCCAGTCTTCACCCTTGAGTGGCCAGCATCCTTCTACCCAGCATCCCTCCATAATCCAGTATTCTCCAACCAACCATCATCTGCTGCGAGGGGGTGACCCCCCTGCCCCACCACCCCCAGAACATCAGCACATTATCTACTGTGAGGGCTACAGCCAGCATGGAGCTCAAGCGGCAGCTGATCGATCCCCTGCTCCAGCACAGGCACCCCACCTTCAACCTTACCCCACTGTTATCCAGCAGCAGCCCTATGTGCAAAGGGCTGCCAAAGACAGGTCCCCTCCTGTCCAGGCTGATCCACAGCGGTGCTCCCCTGCCGAGGAGCAGAGAGATTCCCTCCCCGTACGAGTCACTGTCAAGCAGGAAAACCTGGATCAGGCCTACCTGGATGATGGTGAGTACATTATCTACTGAGTGTTTATGTTGTTTGTTTGGCAAGTCATCAGTTAGACAAATACCTCCCAGTCTGCTTCAGAATACACAGTGGTAAAGCAAATATGTGGTCAGTTCTACAGAACCACTGTATCTTAAAAAAGCATTTCTTTCTTTGACATATTTATTCAGTTTGAACACTCTGGTCAATGTTGTTGATTTTTCTGTACAGGTTTTATTTATTTTAAGAATTTAACATGGTTAAATTTGTAGATGTGTTAAAATATAAAGAAAAAGAGTTTAACTAGTGGTACTTTTGCATACGACTGTATATTCTAGTACATTACAGTACAACAAACAATATTACATTGGTCTCTAATGTTTCTGTATACTGATATTATATTTGACACACACTGTAAACATTGACCATCTGGTGTGGGTTTTTGTAAGTCTCTTAGTTCCATACTAGAGTTTAATCAAGGCACACTTGAATGTGATTGCCTTTTCATGTCCATCTGTTATCTACATGTCTGATAATTAACAGGATGTCTGCTTCTATTACTGATGTCATATTCATATTATATAACAAAGTTATGTCAGATTGCTATAATCTGCTAAAATTAAAATAACTATAATTATTATAATCTACTAGAGTCTGGCCTTCGTTTAGCAAGCAGACAGTCATACATCAGCATTACTCCAGACATAACACTATCCAAGACTACATACATACATAACTAGCATGCAAATGTGTTTTAGGTATAAGCTTGTTTTTGCACACAGATTCAAATGACCTAGTTTAATGGAAGAATAAATATGTAATTAAACAAAACTTTGGAATAATCTTTTCTTGACAGCAGAACCAGCACATGTATAGATTAAAATCTTATATTAATATGGCAAGAAGTCAGTATGCCGTATTCAGTGTTCTGTACTGGGATGAAGATTTGGCAGCTGGCATGCTGTTTCAGCACTGAAACAATTGCAGGAAGCATGCTTGTCAGGTCCGTCTCCTTTCCATTCTCGTTTCTAAGTCCATTTCTGCTTTTTTTCTCACATGTTGCACATACGCATATCTGCCACAATAACACCAACTAGGACAATTTTCCGTTACTTTGAGTTCAGGTGTAATATAGTGGGGATTAATCACATGATGAGATCATGTTCTTATACATAGCTTCTGTCTTTTTTCAGTTGTACTGATGACTAATAGATGTGACCATACAGCTTTTTGGCTGATAACATGCACAGAAAAAAATGGATTTTCTGAGACAAATTAGTAGTTTAGGGGGCATATTTACCCAGCTAGGGGGTTACCCCGGCCTTACTTCAGAGCTTTTTCACCCTTGGGTACCCGAACAAAAAGAGTTTGGGACTTCTTGGATATGTTGACAGTGTTATGATGTGCAAAACAAGTGCCATGGAAACCATTGTCAAACAGTGGAACGGGCTGCCTGGGAGAGCTGGGGAAAGCCTCTTTGTTTGTTATACTTGGCCAGAGCTTCTTCTTGGCCTTATGCCCCTCAATTCTGTGAGGGGAACCCGCGAGAGGATTTGCTTTTTTTTCCACCAGCCACACTCCTGCCAATCTGGCACACAGAATTCCTATTTGCAGCTGCTGCACTTCTCCAGAAAGCCAACCTGATCTCCGCAAGATAGTGATTGGGTGGGAGTCCTCAGGAAAAGGAAGGGGCCATGTTGGATGGAAAAAATGAAGCAGATGAGGGAAAAAAGAGGGCCAGAGTTGGAATTTCTTTTGGATGGCTTAATAGGGTTTGCCTCAGTAAACAGCAACAGAGTTGCTGTTGCCACATTCAAAGTGAGTTACTATGAGAGGTGCCCCGAAATCCAACCGTTTGATGTTTTCATTACAAGGTGTTGGTCGGGGAGCTCCTACCAGGCACTTTCAGGACTCATGCTGTTCAACATGCTTTCATGTCCTATTGGATCTGGTAGCACTATTAGAGTTTTAACACCACTGTGGAAATCTCATAAAGTTCCTAATTGGGGAATTCCCTCACCAACATTTTTAAAAGGATGGCTGTGGATGCTGAGTCTTTTCAATAAGAGCATCAACCGAACAGCTTCAGAAACAGACGGACTGCCGTTCACTGATGGCACATTACAATTGTTGTATGGGGGAGGTCTGGGTCACCTGGTGCAGGAAGGATGAGAATTGAAAAAAGTCCCAGAGCAGAAGTGTCAAAGTATGGTTCCACCCACAAACATCTCAGTAATTGGTGTCCTCAAAGACCTTCACACACATTCGTTTTTCATATGAGTCAACCAGCGTGCCTTTCTCATCACTTCTTTCAGTAGCGGCTTTGCTAAGGGCCGTGAGGGTTTCTGTGGTTGTCTCTGATAAGCATCTTTTGCAGAAGATGTTGCTACACATTTCACTATGAGCAAACCGGTGGTGTATTTCCAAAGGATTTGTATAGCTATATAGCTAACATCTCTTGACCTTTTTGTGTAAAAAATCAGTTTCCATTTCTTCACAACAGGCCAATAAACCATAAGCATATTTAGTAAACTCTGTGTTTGGCAATGAGGCATACAGTGCCTGTTCACCATTCAATCATGCACACTTTATACAAACAGATCTTCAAACAGCTGATTTCAGTTCAGACCCGTTTCTCCTCTTCATCAAGTTTTATCCTATGGCATAAACAAAAATATAGTTGGAGACAGTTGTGGGGTATTAAACATGCCAGGCTCCATATAATGATTGTTACACAGTCATCAAAGCCTTTCCAGACTTCAGTCCTACCCTGAGGCACTGGAGAGGTGAAGTTCTTCCAGATGGAGAGTGGGAGAACAATTTAGATAGAGCACGTAAGGTGTGCACATTAGTTACAGGTCACTTGCATCTGTCAAGAATGGGAATGTTCACTTAAACATAAATAAGCACAGCTTTTTATTGCAGAGAAGTGTTTACTAATTGAACAGCAGATTTTGAAATGAATGTTGGAATGGTAACTGTTCTGACTAAGCATTTCTGATTTTATGAGGTCAAAAACTATCTATCTGTCTGTATATCTACAAACCCAATTTCCCAATTATAAACAAATTTAGAAATTGATGCCTGCAACAAACTCAGACAAGGTTGGAACAAAAGCATGTTTAGTTGTGTAATTAGTTGTGTAAGCATATTGTAGTTTTGTAAGCTGAATTTTGGCTCATTCTGGCTGTTTACAAGACTTGACCTGCTAAACGGTCAGTAGTCATTGGTCATTCTCCTCTTTATGCTCAAGACATTTTCAATAGAAGACAGATCAAGACCTCAGGCAGGTCAGTCAAGCACACACACTCTGTGTCAATGAAGCCACACTGTTGTAACTTGTGCAGAATGAGACATTGTATAGACGGCAGCATATGTCTCAAAATACCAATATAAACCTGCATCAGTGGTACCTTCTCAGATATTACCCATGCCATGTGTACTGATTCCCTCCTTAGTGACAATGGTTTTCCAAAGTACTCCTAAACCCATGTGGCTATGTCCATCACAGTAGCATGACAACTTCTTAAACATTTTTGCCTGAGGGCTTGATGATCATGCATTCAGCAGTGGGTTCCATCTTTGGCCTTTAAGCACTGAGATTTTGTTTGACATTCTGAATTTTTTCATGATAATATGAATTGTAGATGGTGAAAGATCTACATTTTTTACAATCTTTCACTGAGAAACATCTGGTGAATCATGAGCCACCCTTGCTTTTAAAGACTAAGACTTTAGTTGATGCTCTTTTTATACTCATCAAGAAGTATATTAATTACCTGTTGCCAGTTAAACTGCTAATTGTGGAACCTTCCACAACAATGTTACTTGTTTTATTTTGTGTGTTGCAGGCATCGCTTTCTAAATTTTCTTATATTTAAAAAACTGAATTAAGCTCATAATTGAACACACTGAATCTTTTCTTTGCCCATTTGTCTGTTAAATAAAAGCTCAAGTGAATTAAAAAAATAATAGATTTCAGTTTTTTTATTGTATTTTCAGAAAGTGTCTAGAAATGGGGTTTGTTTGTTTATGTAAAGGTTGATTGTGTAATGTTAAAGATGCATTTTACCTGTTTTTACATATTTTAACAAAATGTGAATCTTTTGTTCACATTTACCAGTTCAGTTACTGTAATAGGAGTGAGCAAGTAGTTACTGTCAGCTTAAGAGTCTCTGCATAAACTGGCATGTCAGCTAACAGATGGTAATCAAATACTATAATTTTAGTATTCTTTTTTTCACATCACGTTTTCGCTTATAGCAAGAAATCTGGAGGGGTTCTGCCTCTATTTTCAGATGGTGTTGCATTGGAAATGGTCAAGGTGAAATGCATGAGTGTTGCTATAGGAGAGTTGCTCCCTGTTACTCTCTTTACTTTCTCTGCTTGGTCTCTAGGATTGGTTGCTGGGGAAGGGGGGGGCTAGTGGCCTGGCTTGTGGTTTACTTTCTTCCTGTCTCTCTGCAACTTCTCTTTGGCGTTATACTCTGCTCAGGGTCATTCATGCACCACATACTCACACACATTCTTTTCACTTTTTACTTTCTTAGTTCTTGATACACAGAAACACTGCATGCTGAACTGTCCCTGTGCTCAGTCCTGAGTCCACCACTGTGCTCTCTATGACTCCACCTTTACTTAATAAACAAGTGTTCTCTCTGGTTCTCCACTGTCTAGCCACACACTCACCTATTATACACACCAGTCAAAATGTCCCCTTGCCAGCCTCCAACTACCAGTGCATGCCAGCCCTTCATGCCTGTCCCTACAGACCTTCTGTGCTGTATATCGGTCAGCTATTTTCTTGGCTTTTTGCCCTTCCTACTCTTTACACACTGGAAAATCCTGTGGCCCTGGTCGCAGAGATGAAAACTTTCTTTTGAGATGCAAGTTGCGAGAGGGAAGTCCGCTGGTTGCTTGTATAAACAGGTATATGGAGACTGTGGCAACAGCAAGGCCTTATGTTTAGATTTACAGTCCACAGTTTAGTACTGCTTCTAGGTTAAGTCCCTCACACATCTGCTGTGGATAAGACGCAGTAGGGAAAACAGATGTCACCCATACCGAGCACTTGGTTAACCTGCTAATAGACTGGAAATTATTTAAAATTATGATTTGCATGAAGAATTAGAGTTTTCAATTTACAGCAGAAGGAAAAAAACTTTCTTTGCTTTTAATGGAAGTCAATGGAACCACATGTTTTTGGGCCAATTCTTTTGGTTCAGTAATTTTGAAAACTGCACATGATGTAAACGGCAACAGGCATTTCCAAATAATGTCAGAATGTGAAAAATTGATATATTGGTTTTTGAACTCTTCACTTTGAGATTTATCACAATAATATGCAATGAAAGTTTTGAAATGTCACATTCTAATTAGTTGTTTTAAAAAAATTAAATACACAGTTATATCAGTATATTATGACAACCCCTGGTTTGAAATGATAACTGACACTAGCATCAGTGGCCTGTGGGGCACTACTATTATGCTTTTGGGAGACAATGTATGAAAATTCCGTTCTCAGTACATCTTCACTACAGCAAATCTAGAACATCCTGTTTCTGAGATGCTACCACTCTTCAACCGGTACCCTATAATCATGCCCTTTTGGTCATTAGTCAAATCATGTCCTTTGTCCATGATGATGGTTTTGCACTCTGCTACAAATGATTGGTGTGCTCACTTATTTATAAACGCATCATGCATTAACACCTGTCTAGAAGAATCTACACTTAACATGCTTTATAGGAATTTTGTAGATCAGATATTTTTTGTTGCTGTTAAAATGGTATATTTTAAAAATTTTAAATTTGTCCTAAATATTTGTGTATTTTACATAATTATGAAAATGATAAATTTCTTAATACTCATACAACTAAATAAAATCACTAGTATGTCTCTTATTCTACACTGTACTGTACAGCAGTGTAGGACAGTGGATGTATATTGTAATCATCTCAAAGTTACTTGACGTTTACTCTTTACTACCCCTGACTTTTTGCTTTTTGAAGGTCATTGGTAAAATAGCGACTAACTGAATATTGATGAAAAAAAACTTCTCCCCACAAGGTGCCACATTTGTCAACCATGACTTTCATTTTTACTCAGCTGGTTCTTGATTGGCTTAAGCTTTTTATGACTGTGACACACTAGGCTTTAAGCTTTGATTTTAATAACTTGTTGAACATTATCCATAATGTTAAAGTCAAAATGTTCTCAAATTGTATCCTTCTAAATAATATATTCATTAGTATTTATCTTCCATTATATATTCAAATTTACCGTTAATAATTCAACTGACCATACAAATGCCACATAAATATTACACAACTCCTATGGCAACACAACAGCTGTGAGAAGTGAATTGATGGCTGTTATCCCCGTGTGGCGTGCCACCTCGCTCCAGGATCCCATTGCTCAGTACACAAGCTGTGCCGCTGAGCCTTGTGTTGCAGTGCCAGGATACACTCAGGGCTGTCAGAGCTGCCTTGCACTGATAACACACACCAGGCCAGAGGATGTGGCCTATCAGGCTGGACTGCATGCTCTTCATTCTGTGCATTCTTTTAAACTGACACTGCTTGTTCTGTGGTAATGTACAAGTTCACTGGCAATCTGCCATTCCTGGCATCCCTATGAACTGTATGGGATCTGTTTCATTTTTTATGTAGAATCTCTTAGCATTTTAAGTACTTTCAGTTAAAAGACAGAAATACCAATGCATGTTCAGAAATGATGTTCATTCAAAAAGGTAAAAAAATATATTCAATACATGTAAAGTAACATTTGAAGCCTTTTTTGTTTTAAAGTTGATACTGTTTTAATAATTTACTCAAACTCCAAATATGATCATTTGATATTCTGGATTTCTGATTTTCATGAGCTTTAAGACATACCGATCAAGATTACAACAAAACAAGGCTTGAAATAAGTGTGTGTGTGTGTGTGTGTGTGTGTGTGTGTATTTTGGATGCACTAGTATAGTGAGGTAGTGGTTTTACTAGAAATCTCTAACAGATTGTAAGATAAGAACTTAAGCACAGTACTGCTAGCCCTTTGTGGTAAAGTTGCCAGCTATGACTCCTTGAATAAAGAAGTGTCTGTTATTTTTTCAATGCGAGTCTCTAATACAATTCTTGAAAAAAAAAAATTCAAGACTTGCATTAAGTTTGGATTTCATTATTTTACCATTTTAAAAATTTAAATGACCTTACAATACATGGTTAGATCTAATGTGACAACTTAATGCATCGTCACTGTGAGCACACTAATACTGCATTACAGCTGTAGAGAAATCCCTGATTACACAATTAAACACAGTTGTCTTTGTAAACACAGTGGCTATGTTAGGTCAGAAGTTTACACTTGAGCTGAGTTTCTCAGGTAGTGCACCGACCTTGTGTGTGATGACAATATAAACCTCCCCACCTTGATTCTATTCTTAGCATGCAGAGGCCGTAAAAGTTTCCACTTGTGCCCCCCTGCTTAGTGGAGGAAAGGAAGAACAGGAAATGGTCTCTGGTATAGAACAGAATGGCATTAAGAAGCACTCATCCCTCTTGTGGCCAGGCTGAGTCAGTACAGTTTGGCCTGCCTGCTTATTACTGTTCTTCTGATAAGAACATCTGCTTCAATTCTTTACCACCTTTTTTTCTTTCATTATTTCCCTACAAATTGTCTTCCAGCCATTTGAGTGAACAGTTAGAAAGCTCTTTCAAAAACCCGTAACACTAGAGATCAAGGACAATACATGCATTTATTTGTGTATTTTCTAGAACAAAGCCTCTGCCATGAGTTTTTGACTAAGTGTGCCTTGACTTTTAGTGCATCTACAAAATGTAGAATATTGTGAAAAAGTTCATTTGTATTCATAATTTAAGGTAAAATCATATATTTTATGTTCATTAAATGTAAAGTGACAATTTAAGCCTTTTTTTGTTTTACTGTTGATACTGTTTGAACAATTTACTCAAACTCATGTATTCTAATAATCTGAGATACTGGATTCTCATTTTCATGAGCTATGAGCTATTAGCTTAGAGAAATGTGCTTGAATACAGTACATTTGCTTGAAATATGTCACTTAACATGTAATGAAAATAAAATATATAAGTCATTGTGCTTGTATGGTAGAGTACAGTTGCCTCTTTCATGTTCTAAATGAACTTCTCTTCTCTTCCCTCAGTTAATGAGATCATAAGGAAGGATCTGACAGGCGTGCACAGCAGAGGACAGACATAAAGAAACAATCTTCGCAACTCTAGCCTTTTACAGACATTGCCATGACCAGCTATCCCCCAAAGAGGAGACGGGTAATAACCTGCCTTTCTGCTAAAGTCTTAAAGCTCTCTGACCTCCGAACCCTCTGGTGCCAAATGGATCATAGCCTGCACAACCAAACACCACCCGAGCCAGTGGGTAGGACACTGTTCTGATGTTTAAACAATCTAGTGGTTACAAAATCTAGTCCTGACTGATCATGAAATGTGGCCAGGACTGACCTCATATGTCGTAGTGTCAGAGAATTATGTTATCCAAGCTTCACAAACAGTTTAGATTGGATAAAATGAGTTAAATTCATTTTGTTTTCCTCTGATTTCAAATTTCATAGTCATCTGGCTCACTTCAGTAAACTCTCTTGCTTTAGTATGTCTGGAACAATTGCTTCATCCTGCATGGCTTTGCGTCTAGATCACCACCACATTCTCCAAAGCACAGGCACATTATTCTGAGGAAAAGCCATTTATTGATATAAACCATACCTCTGTTTACATTTGATACATACCTGAAATATTTTAAAAGAGTGATTTAAATAAATAAATAAAGTCAAACTAGCTAATCTAATATTTTTTACATTTTGATAACTTTTTTTGTGTTGCTTGTAAGTAATTGCACTGTTCTTATGGAGAATCCTTAAATGCAAAGTATGCACTTCTTGCCAATGAATTATATAAACTTGTGTACATAGTTTCTCTGCAAAAGTAGATTTTTAATATTTTTTACACATGTATATTTTATTATATCAGCATCTAGTGTTGTAGAAAGTAAAGTTTTTTATACACTGTAAATAGACAAGCAATGATCATTTATATCAGCCTTTGTGCCTTCAGCTATTAAACTGTACTGACTCTGAAATGACTCTTAGCTCATTGAGGACTAATACAGTGCTTTGTATCTCTTCACTTGACCTTATTAGTAGAAGTTCTAATATTTGGCATTTTACAGATATGTACATCCATTTTTATTAGAGGCTATGAATTGATTTGCACTTGAAGTTTCCCTGTTGTAAATGTTAAAATCAAGTTTTAGTTTTTTTTATTCAACTTTAAAGTTTTTTGTGCTTCATCTCACAGTGGGTATGCTGAGCATATGAATGAGAAATTTACAGTCTAAAATATCAAAATATGTTTGTGTGAATGTCCTGATGTCCTCTAAGGATATTAAATAAATGATTTGATAACCAAATAATTTAAATCTCTCAAAGGGAAGATGGCACTAATTAGTGAACTTTGTTTTGAATAACTTTTCATTTGTGAATGTCTATACATTGTTTGGTTGAATTTTCTTTATTGTAGCCTAAATTGTATGAAAATTATGTTCTGAGAAGTTATTCTCTCAGTGTTCTTCACATCATGACAATCCCCTGAATGTAAACTTACTGTAAATATATTTGGCTAAATATATATAAAACATTTCTGTTACCTTCTTAGGGTCAGATTGACAGTCACAAAAGTATTTTTTTAATGAACTGAATCACTTGTTCTTTGCTTTTTACTATCATGTAACCAAGGCTGTAGTAATATATGAACTGCCAAGATAGCAACCTGTAGACAAGCTGCATTTAACATATTATGATATTAATATAAGGTCGTGCAACCTAAGATGTTTACCAAAGAAAAGCTATATCTTTTTTAAGGTTTTGTAAGGGAATATACATACCGGTTTGACTTAAACTTGTCTTGCAATGAATGTTTCAAAGTCGATGCTTATCAAAAACATGAGCAATAAATCTGATGGAAGAGCTATTCTGAGGTTTTGCCAATTCTTCATTTGATTAAAACTTTTTTCAGCTTCACATACACGATTACATGTTCAAAACTCCAAGTCTCCATCAAATAACAAGGCAACTTGTAGCTTGTCGCTAAGCAGCGGCTTGTTTGGGGACTGACAGAGGACAGTCTGAATGAAACCACTGTTCAGGACATCTGTATGACATCATTTGCTGTGAGCAATACATATAAGACACTTATATGGTTCTACAGTACATAACTTTCTTTCAGATGTTCTACAACACTTGCTCTTTATTTGTGATTGGATAATAAAATTATATCTAAACATTCTATTCTATAAAGATTCAGAAACACTCTAGAAACTGACAAGAAATGTTAATATGTAACTGAGGTATGTCTAATACCATCATACCTCAAAAAATTAGAATGACATGAAAAAGTTCTTTTTTTAATAATAGAATTAAAAAGGCCCCTGTCCTAGCTTTAGCTAAGATAGTGTAATGCCCTGTCCTGTGCCTGGGGAAAAGGTAGGGTAGGTACATTGACCCAGAACAGGATTAAATGGAAGATAATGGATGGGTAGGTAGATGAATGGATGGATGAATTCAATGGAATTCAAAAGGTAAACTCTTATGTTTTATCTTCATTACATGTAAAGTGACATATTTCTTGCCTTTTTAATATTGATCAGTATAGCTTATAGCTCACAAAGGTGTCAAAAGTATTAACATTCATTACTCAGGTAGAAGTACACATACTAGGGTTTAAAAAGACTTTTATAGAAGTTGAAGTATCAACTTAAGCTTTTTACACAAGTAAAAGTGCAAAAGTACAACTAATGTAAGGAAAACAAATGCCAAAACTTAGGCTGTGCCACAAGGGCATATAGTGCACTACCCCACCCCCACCCCCAAAATACATTTTTTCTAAAAACCGTAATGACTATAATGTTATTTTAAAATTGCAATGTTGACATTTTTTGGGATGTACTGGCTACCTGTTTCAGCTGCATATATGCCCCTTGAAAATGAAAACATTTTAGTAATTTCAAATACAGTATATTAGCGGACCATATATGTGTAGTACTGAACTTACTGGAGAGTGACGAGACACGTGATGAGCAGGTGCGATGGATCAGAATGGTATATGTTTATACTTATCATATATACTTATCACTTAGCTCTTCTTTGCTTCTCTTGGAAGGTGGGTGCATTTTCTCCCTCTCCCTTATCTCCCTGCTTTGGCTCCTATTCGTTTTTGACTCTTACTCTCTGCTTTGCTCAAAAGTTTTTTTTTCATGTTAGACATGTTTCCCTTGCCCCCCCTCTTTCTTCTTTACTTTAAGGTTGGTGCTGTGTTAAACAACTGCCCTGCCAGCAAGGGCTGGAACCTGAATTTCCCAAAAGGGATCAATAAAGTATATCTGTATCTGTATCTGTATCATCCAACCACAATCAATTTCACTCTTTCTGGATGGTGCAATTTATCTGGATAGGATGTTTTTTGAATGATCCATCTATCCATCCATCCATCATCTTCCGCTTATCCGTGTCCGGGTCGCGGGGGTAACAACCCGAGCAAAGAAGACCAGACGTCTCCCCAGCCACCTCTTCCAGCTCATATGAAAGGATTCCAAGGCGTTGCCAGGCCAGCTGAGAGATATAATCTCTCCAGCGTGTCCTAGGTCTTCCCCGGTGTCTCCTCCCAATTGGACATGCCTGGAACATGCCCAGGAGGCATCCGTACAAGGTGCCCGAATCACCTCAACTGGTTCCTCTTGATGTGGAGGAGCAGCGGCTCTACTCCGAGCCCTTCCAGGATGTCCAAACTCTTCACCTTATTTCAGCCGCTTGTATTCATGATCTCATTCTTTCGGTCATTACCCAAAGCTCATGACCATAGGTGAACAGAGTAAACAGAGTGCTTTGCCATCTCACTCAACTCTCTCTTTATCAAGACAGACCAACACAGAGCCTGCAAAACTGTGGATGCTGAACTGATCCACCTGACAATCTTTCGCTCCGTCTTACCCTCACTCATGAACAAGACCCTGAAATACTTAAACTCCTCCACTTGAGGCAAGGACACCCTCCCAACCTGGAGAGAGCAATCCACCTTTTCCCAGCTGAGTACCATGGTCTCGGATTTGAAGGTACTGATTCTTATCCCAGCCGCTTCACACTCAGCTGTAAACTGGTCCAGTGAAAGCTGGAAGTCCTGGTCTGATGAAGCCAGCAGGACCACATCATCTGTAAAAAGCAGATATGGAATCCTGAGGTCACCAAACTGGACAACTTCCACCACTTGGCTACGCCGAGAAATTCTGTCCCTGACTTACTTCCGGCGATGTGGACCAAGCTTCTGCTTCGCTTGTATAGGGACTGAATAACCCTTAGCAAAGAGCTCAGGACCGCATACTCACAAAGTACCCCCCACAGGATACGCCGAGGGACACGGTTGAATGCCTTCTCCAAATCCACAAAACACATGTAGATTGATTGAGCAAACTCCCATGAACCTTCTAGGATCCTATAAAGGGGAAAGAGCTGCTTCTTCTCTTGGAGACATGCAAGTGATATTGAGAAGGTCCTCAAAGTATTCCTTCCAATGGCCAATGATGTCCCCAGTCGAGGTCAACAACTCTCCACCAGCACTGTAAACAGTGTTGGTGGGAAACTGTTTACCCCTCCTGAGTCACTTGATTGTTTGCCAGAATCTTTGAGGAGCCATCCGATAGTCATTTTCCATGGCCTCACCAAACTCCTCCCACATCCATATTTTTGCTTCAGCAACAGCCCAAGCTGCAGCTCGCTTGGCCCTTTAGTATTCATCGGCTGCCTCTGGAGTCCTACAAGACAACCAGGCCAAGTAGGACTCTTTCTTGAGTTTGACAATCTCCCTCACCTGGGGTGTACACCACTGGGTATGGGGATTGCCACCTCGATGAGCACCAACCACCATGTGGCCGCAGCTCCAATCAGCTGCCTTGACAATGAAAGCCCGAAACACAGCCCATTCAGACTCTATGTCCCCTGCTTCCACGGAATGTGGTCGAAGCTCTGCCGGATGTGGGAGTTAAAAATCTGTCTGACAGGTTCCTCTGCCAAATGTTCCCAGCAAATCCTCACTACACGTTTGGGCCTGCCAGATCTGTCCGGCATCCTCCCCTGCCATCTGATCCAACTCACCACCAGGTGATGATCGGTTGACAACTCTGCCCCTCTCTTCACTCGAGTGTCCAAGACACATGGCCGCAAGTCCAACGATATGTTTATAAAGTCAGTCATTGACCTTTGGCCTAGGATGTCCTGGTGCTTATGCTTGAACATGGTGTTAGTTATGGATAAACTGTGATGAGCACAGAAATCCAGTAAATGAACACCATTCAGGTTCAGATCGGGGAGGCCGTTCTTCCCAATCATGCCTCTCCAGGTCTCACTGTCGTTGCCCACGTGAGCGTTGAAGTCCCCCAGCAGAACAATGGAGTCCCCAGAGGGAGTGCTTTCCAGCACCCTCTCTAAAGACTCCAAGAAGGCTGGGTATTCTGAACTGCTGTTTGGTGCATAAGCACAAACAACAGTAAGAACCCGTACACCAACCAGAAGGCATAGGGAAGCTACCCTCTCATCCACTGGAGACAAACCCCACACACAGGCACCAAACCAGGATGCTATGAGCAAGCCTACCCTTGTCCAACGCCTCTCACCTTGGGCAACTCCAGAGTGAAAAAGTGTCCTGCCCCTCTAAAGGAGACTGTTTTCAGAGCCCAAGCTGTGTGTTGAGGTGAGTTTCAATCTCATGCAACAGCTCAGGCTCCTTTTATGTTCCATGTCCCAAAAGCTAGCTTCAGTAGCCAAGGATCAGAACGCCAGGTCCCTTGCTTTGGGTGTTTTTGAATGATGACAAACTGAAATGAAATACTTAGAAATAACGAGGCTGTTTTTAAAATGTAAGAAGTTGAAAGTATCGATAATTGCATGAAAATGGAAGTAAGTAGAAGTAAAAAGTCATCTATAAAAGTCAAGTATAGATAACCAAAATTTCTACTTAAGTATAGTAACGAAGTATTTGTACTTTGTTACTTGACCCCTCTGATAGCTCATGACTTGTCAAGCACAGTTATAGCATGATCAGTACTAGTTTTGGCACTGTGAGCAGGTGCTACATCCTGCTGGCAAAGGAAATTGGCATCTCCTTAAAGCTTTTCAGCACATGAAAGCATGAAGTGCTCTAAAATCTCCTGGTAGAGGGTTAAGACACAGTTGGTCAACACCAGCAGATGACATGGCACCTCAAACTATCACAGATTGAGGAAATGTCACGCTAGACTTCAGACCCCTTGGATTTTGTGCCTCTTCACTCTCCCTCCTGGGGTTCTCCCCCATAAAATTTTGAATGAAGTAGATGCCATTTCCTGCATTCTTGTGTGTTTTAACAGGTTCTTAAACATCTACTTTTACCTACATAAGTAAACACTTGACTCGATAACTATTTTAGAGACAGATTTTTTTTTCAAGTAGTTATTATATGCATCACTCAGTTTTTAACCTCACTGCTATGGCTAAGATATTGAAATTAATCTGACACAATTTATTACAAACAATAACTTTAGGGGTGCATTTTTTTTTGTTTATTCTTGTTTGTTTTATTTGTAACACAACATGCAATTAAGAAATGGTGTCACTCAACTGCATGTTTAAAAATAAGAATATTAATAACTACCAAATTAATAGATGCAATTTTGATAACCACTAACAGTGAATTTAAGGGGACATTTTATTTTTTTCTTATTTATTGATTGGCCTACTCATAACAAAAAATGACATGGCATCATACGCCCTTCATAATACAAAATCACACAGTGCCAAACAATGGTGACACACATAAAAGAAAAAAAAGTCAGTTTTGTCAACCTGCGTGTAATTATTAAAACAAAATAGTTTCACAGATTCCTTCCTACCATGGTACCTTCACAATTAATACCACTCATAACTTTTATCCCCCTTTCACAATCCACTTGGAATAACATCCATCTACCTTCTCCCATTGTTTTTATTTCTACTATTCCTTCCCCTTATGTGGATTTCCCCACTTTTACTCCTACAAATGAAAGTGTAAATTAAATAAGCCTATATTTTTTATACTGGCCAAATTAAAATAAAGTTTAGTTTAAGCATGCTCTGGATTATGCCTTTAAATGTAGGGATGTTTCTCTTCCCCTAAACATGGTGCACATATATGCTGAAAATATAAAAGCTTTTAATATGACAATGACTAATAGGACACTTCTAAGGGATCAACAGTGACTGAAGAACAGGATTTTTTGAGGCACATGAGTCTTATATTACATACCTTAAACTATTAGATTTGTAGTTACAATTCTTGTAATTTACCGTATTAAATATTTCCAAAAACATTCTAATAGAAGATCAAATGAAAAAAAAATAGTTTCTTGAAATTAACTTTTCCAGATATAATGAACTCATTTATATGCATGTCATTTCAGGATATTATGACCACCTACCTAATAGTGGGAATAACCACCATTGACTCAGATGACACTAACTAGACATGGCATGGACTGTATTAGTCCTGCCCATTACAACTACAACAGAGCACTGAGGTCTCTCACATTGTGTGGTTCCGGGTCAGAATGGAAAGTCTGGCGATTCAAGTGTTCCCACATGTGCTCTAATGAATTGAGATTGGGTTAATTAGCAGGCCAGGGAAGTCATTGTCATGGTCCTGAAATCATTCATGCACCACCCTTGTGTGGGGAGGTGGAGAATTATCCTGTTGATAGGTACCATTACCTTCAGGGAGGAATGTCAACATGTACAGGTGCACAAGATCTGTTAGGATTGTCAAGTACCTGTTGACATTCAGAGATTGATGCAGTGGTATTCTGATCCAAGATCATGCCAGGAAAATATCCCCCAAACAAGCCACCACCACCCTGTGTTTAGCCCACAGTTGTCTATTGTGTATGGAGAGAGATTAGTCTCAAAACTATTGACAAATGTGTAAATGATAATCCACAAATTACACATATGTCACAAATGCATTTCATTGTTCACAAATAAATATATTACAGTTTGTGTCTCATGACCTGCAATTTGTACAAATACTGTTAAACTCGTAAATGCACATTTCTAGA
>BRDA01026477.1:0-14721 GCA_036984385.1 Crenuchus spilurus
TATATATATATATATATACACATATATAAATACATACACACACATATATATATATATATATATATATACACATACACATATTCATTTATATACACACACACAAACACATACACATAACACATACACACACAAACATTATATATATATATACACACACATATACACATACACATACAAACATATACATATAAATAAAAATAAACACATATACACATATACATATTCATTTATATACACAAACATACATATATATATATACACACACACATATATATACACGTACATACATATTAATTTATATACACACAAACATATACACATACACATACCTACATATACATAAACACATATATACATACATATACATTTATATACACACACACACACACACACAAACACACACATATACATATTCAAATACACACACACACACACACACACATACACACACATACATATATATCTGTATAAACAAACATATACATATATATACATATAATACTAACACACATATTAACTACATTAACATGAGCTTATGTATTTAACATAATATATATACACACACACAGTCATTCCCTATATGTTCCTCCACTGTGTCACTGCCTCTCCGGATTGGGAGTGAAATAAGCCCTCAGGCGCTGGAGTCAGTGTGTGTGTGTGTGAGTGTGTTGGGATCAAAGGTGTGTTTCCTGCTCGTGACATGGAGCTGTGCGTGTGTGTGTGATGATTCTGATAAAGCCTGCACTATTCTCCTGGGCTGGAGAGGAAAACCTGAGACGTTTGGATCATTATCATTCCAATCTGACTTTCTCTCACCCGCTCATCTCTCTCTCACTCTCCTTTTTCTCTTTTCTGCCTCTCTCTCTCTCTCTCTCTCTCTCTCTCTCTCTCTCTCTCTCTCTCTCGACATCTCCAGTTTTGCAATGTGCTCAATTAGTTTCAATTATCCCCACTGCCCCCCACTCATGTCTTTTCCTATAACTCCATTGTGAACCAGACTGACTTGTTGATTGACAGTGGAAGGCAATTGGAGGCAGGAGAGAATCGCTAGCCCTTCTGCTAATTAGCTCAGATTGGTGTCAAGCATCATACAGCCCATCTACAGCTAAGACAACAGCCATCAGAATGACTGCAGTAATGGCATCTCTGCAAGCAAAAGCAGCTTAAATGTAGGCAAAGTATCATTGGTGGAACATCAAAACCTCTTTAGTCCATTTGATTTTTTGGTTTCTATTAATGTCACTATACAAAAACTCACTTGTTAGTCATGTAGTTAAATCCATTTCGCTTCAGATTTGTGCCCAAGCAAGCTCAAATAACAAACACATGTACATTTATTGGCCATATTCCTTCATTTGTCTTCTTTTGCAGGCCCACAAATGATTATATCAAATATGAACATACCAAACACCTGTAACATTAAACAGGTTGTTACTGTCCCTTTAAGACTTATGTCTGTTCTGACTGGCTGCCCGTTATGCACCACTTGAATGTGAATGGGCGGAGCTTAAACTCCTGGGTATATGTAAATGTGTTGCTTTGTGTGACATCACAAGTATGATAAATTCATAACAAGGGTTCAGTTTCCATATGTTCCAATGATAAAAACATCATGTTTGGATATTAATGGGTTAAAGTTCATTATCAGAGCATCTCCAAAACAGCAGGTCGTGTGGGTTGGTTTTAGTATGAACTGGTTAGAACCTATCAAAAGTGGTCAAAGGAAGGACAACCAGCGAACCATCAACAGAGTGAAGGCTGGTTTAGTCCCATAAAGCAGCTCCATCTCAGAACTTACAGCAATCACATAACAAGGACACTATTATCACCAGAAACACATCCACAGAAACTCTCCAAATGTTTATCTTTTACACTGACTTTCATTCAAAGTCATTAGTTCTTAATATCTGCAGCTGGTTTGCTCTAAAGCTTCAGAAAGTGTTTGGTGCGCTTTGCCTGTGCAGGTCTGACTCTACCGGTAAGTTGTGATTTTTCTTTAAGGGTTTTAAACAGTCTCTACCTCTCCTCAGGCTCAGACCTTCCAGACTTTTCTCTCTGCTACAGGTTGGCCATGAAGGTTCTGCTTGTAAATCTGTGTCTCCTGGCCGGTTCCAGAGAACCTACGGCGGGGTTTTCTTGTACTCTGTGTGCTGCTCAGGGTAACAGAGCCAAAATGAAAATCCGCCTTAGGCACCCTGGTAGGTCCAGGGCAACGCCCTGGTGGGGGGTCATAGCTACTGGCTTTTCAGTGTTTCAGACAGCTCAGAATTAGAGATGGAACAATCGATCTGCTATGTATCGGTATCGGCCGATTTTTAATCAAAATATGTGATCGGCGATCAGCCGATATCCTTTGAAATTTAGCCGATCTCAAGATTTCTGTATTTCCAGCTAGCGTTTCATCAAGGAAGAGGAGCCCTCCGCGAACCACATCCTGTCAGGTCCCTGCAGTTCCTAGCTGAACCACTAGAGGGAAATACATACCCTTTTTTCGACAAACAGACTAAAACAGCAGGACTCGCGAGTGGCTAAAGAACCTGCTTACAGTGTTCAGCTGCATGTGCGGATATACAGAATGTTGTCAGTCTGGCCGTTTTTTACCTTGTGTGAATAAAACATATCCAAGGCAATTTGTTAAATTTGTAAAGGCAACGTCCCTCGAGGAGGAACCAAGACAAAGACATTTAATACTACTAATCTGATACGACACGAGTACACCTCGCGACTGAATACAGTGAGTATCAGCAAACAGCAGAGCTAGCACGGCTAACTAGCTTACTGTTTTTCATAATAATAATAATAATAATAATAATAATAATAATAATAATAATAATAATTCAAGATCTACATTGAATGGTTCCAGCTTTCGTTTTAAAGCAAAGGTCTATGTTTAATAGGTGCACTTTGACTTTGATAATGTATTTTTTTGTTTGATAATCATTAATGCAGGTTTAATGATTAGAATTGCAGTATTGTCTGTATTTGTTTAATTTACCATTTTTAAAATAAAGGTCTAGCTTTAATGATTTTAGTACTGACCTTTTAATTTACTTTCATTTAAATTTGATTTTAAAATAATTATACACTTAATGTTTGCAGTTTTTTCGTTGTAAAATAACCATGGATCTGCATTTAATGGCTGAAATGTTGCCTGTATTTATTTCATTTACTGTATTTTTCGTTTTAAATGTATTAATAATCTAAATTTAATGACTGCAATATTGGCTGTATTTGTATGATTTTGGTCATTTACTGCTAATGTTTTTATAGATGTGATGTTCACATGAGTTTGTTATAAACGGCAATAAACAGTTTCGACCATATTTCATGTTGCTTGTGCCGACAACTGCTCCTAGATTTGCATGGCATATAGCCCCGCCCTCGATGGGTATCAGCTATCGGCCGATCGTGCTGAAAAGGGATCGGAAATCGAAATCGGCCTCAAAAACGCTGATCGGTCCATCTCTACTCAGAATGTCTTAAATTTGTCCACAAACCACTCGTCTCAAGGGTCTCTGACTACTGGCTTAAATTGCAGATTTCACAAAATAATAAAACAAAAAATATTTTAATATAAAGTGAAGAGAAGACAGAAGAACGGAAGAGGGTGGGGGATGCATCCATGTCAGAATTGCCATCGATTGTGTCAAAGTTATTCGACGTCTCAAAACGTCTTAAACGATCTGTTTGGTTGATGTTGATGTTAATTTTGGTAAAAATTCCAACTACACAGATACTAACTACCGGGAGCTTACGTATTTAAACAGCGGTCACTGCCATCGAGTTTGGCGTAGAAAAATCTCATCTTCTCATTTATTTTGCGTGGTTTTGAACGTTTTCTCAGCTCACTTCTTTTGGCGCTTGTGTGCACGGTCGCTTACGTGTTCAAGAAAATAATAAACCTTCGTACGATTCCGGAGATTTCCGACCTCTCGCGGTTGGTTCGTACCCAAACCGTTTTGTCCCTTACTCTATTTTATCTCGAAAAAGGTTTGGATTTTCATCATTCTAAAACATCACATTTGGGATATCAAAATCCGGAATTCCAGATATTTCTGGAATTTTATCACCCCTGTGCTCTCCTATCTGCATTTGAGACCATACTGATGGCTTCTACTGCTGGGTATTTTTATTAAGTGGTAGAAATTCGGGGAGTTTCCTCTGCTGGCTGCCATATTACTACAGCAGTGAAATATTACATATGCTTAAGATCAGTAAAATATATCAAATCTTTTGTTGTAACATGACTGCACATGACAATGGAAAAGAGGATGAGACTAATGCTACACAGTATCACATCAGCAGTGGTTAAGCTCTCAAACCAGTGCTTGTTAATAGCCTGTTACATGCAGCTTCTTACTTTAATTACAGGTTGACCTTCTTCTGAAGTGCGGGATGACCTTGTTAATTGTGACTCACTGTGTGTAAGGAGACTGTCGAGTCGATCAGAACAAGGCACTCGGTAAAGCAGGCGGGTGCTTACATATTTCGCCTTCTAACACAAACCATTACGCTCACATTGTGTCTTCTGTTTTCACATTTCTGCTTCCAGAGGTCCACCCACTGCTTACCTGTCAGTGCCACAGTACATTTGAATATTGTGTTGTTGAGCAAAAAAGCTCATTTAGTTCATGTTTACAGACCAGAAGTGTCTGCAAATTGACCGACTTCATTTGTTTTTGAAGAAATTTATCGCTGCATATTAGCGCAAAAACACACACCTTAACGAAGCAAATGCAGCCTAACTCAAAACGAGTCCAGGCAATTGGTCCCCATAAGCCATTAGTGCAAAAGTGAGCAAGTCCAATTTTAGAGTGCGACAGCGGAATGTGAAACTCCGCGCTGGTATTGACAGGTAAACAGCAGGCAAATCTCTGGAACCAGGAAAATAATGTGCAAATGCGAGCATAGCCCAGCTGAACAAATCAGGGTTTAGAGTTCGGCACCCATTCACTCAGTGTGGGGGGGGAGGTTTGCTAAAAATTTCCCTCAACAGTATTTATCATACAACAATGAAAAATTATTCATTATATCAGAAATATCAACGTTTGTACTTTAGATATTAAGTACTTGTGATTGAAAAGGTGAAAGAGGAACAAATCGTTCCTAAGAGAACCATAATTTTAATAATGTCCCTTCAAGATGACCTTAGTGGATTATAAATCTGCAGTTTACACGTTTATAAATGCACCACCACTCAAAAAAACATTCACTTTAATTCTGACACTGAGCTTATAGACTATAGCACGGCTGGAGATGTTAGTCCATAAACATCCTCAATAAACACTATTAATCATACAGGAGATTCAATTCAATTGAAGTCTCATTGAACACATGGTGTTTCAGAACCATGGACAGTCTGTAGATGTAAAACATCCTTAAATATGAGCTCATGCTTATTTGATGGTTATTTTATTACAGTGATATCAGACATTATGTTCTTTTGTAGGTTCTTTTGATTCAATGAAAAGTGATTTATTACATTAGAGTTAGACACGCTTTTCTTTATAGGTGTTAGAGCAACATACAGCCTAGTAATGTAGTCATATAAAAGTCATTAGTCTCACTATCTTTCTGCATGTGTCCTCATATGACAGTGCCCTGTAGCGAAATGTGGTTCATTACATTTACATTAGAGCTTTTTGTTTTTATAGGTATTACAGCCAGTTACAAATCAACACATTTCAGCACCACGGACAGCCACACAGCAGTCTTATTGGTATTTAATTCACTGGCATGTCAATAGGCACCTAGATGGCCCACTCATTTCTTCATTCAGATCTTAGGTAAGGTCTCAGAGACCAGTTGATTTTGTTTAAGACACAGTATGACACAGTGAGTCTATGGATATGAAAAAATAAAATCTCATACTGTCTGAAGTGGTGAGGTTTTACTCATGTTTATAGTTCACTGCACCATTGACTTTCATTTTTTATAAGAAAAGTACCATTGACGTTAAACAGTCAACAAACAGTTATTCCCATTGACATCTGATAGTTGTATCAGTGTAAGCTTGCTGTGACCACAATGAGACACTGATCCAGAAAAATGTGACTTTGATTTACCAAAATAACATGACTGAAACAAAACGTGGCTTTGAACCAGAAACATACACAGAAACGTAGACAATATACAATGACAGACGCCGACTGAAACACTGGGAAGGCTTATAAAGCACACTTAATCCTGATGGGAAATGGGAGAGGACTGTGAACTTAGACAAGACACAGGTGTATTCACTATTACGTGACTGGGGGCGTGGACATCACATAGGTGATACACATGGAACAGCAAGCACATAGCGCAAATGCACGTGGAGTCCAAACTTAAACACAATATGTGACAGAGACAGCTGAGGCAGGGGGCATGGCCAGGGACGCAGCAGGATCACAGCCAGTTCCAGGTACAGTGACAGTTATTTTAATTTATATTCTGTTGTATCCATGTACGGCTCCTCAACTGTTCCCATTGACATTTAGTTGTTTCAGTCCCACTGACAGCTCCACCATTGTTTCCAATAACATTTAGCTTGTTTCAGTACCGTGGACAGCTCCAAAACTTCTCTCATGGACAGTCAATTGTTTCATTATCACTGACAGCTCTACAATTATTTATATTGACGTTTGCATGTTTCAGCACCCCTGACAGCTACACAATTATTCTCAATGACAGTCCATTGTTTAAGTACCACGGACAGCTCCACAAATCTTACATATTTATTCACATCACCTTACAGTCATGCCAAGTGGTTCATTACATTTACTTTAGACCTTATTTATGTTACAGGTCTTTTGTCCACGTCCAGATCTGCAAGTAGTCTTCACCGGCCTTTGCTTTCCGCATTACCATGGACAGCTCCTCAATTATTCTTACAGCCTTTCTGGTTCCCAAAAAAGCTCCACAACCAAACCGCAGGCGTGCTTCAGCTCCAGGAAGAAAATTATGCTCCAGACTATCCCTCAGAGTCTTTCAACTACGTGTCTGTTTTTGTTTCAGGGCGAAATGACACTAAAATGATGTCCGCAATAAAAAATAGCAGGAAAGATTAGAATGAAATACTGTAGAAACAAAGAGCGCACGAGTGAAAATGGTTTTGAAACAAATCAAAGGTGATGTTTCCGTGAAGCTTTTGAGAAAACTTCATGCCTATGGCAACTTTAGTGGGCCGAGACAACAGAAACGTCTGGCTTAGGGCTTCAGTACGTCCGTTTAATTATGATTCAGGGTTAGACAGACTTGTATACAAGATGAGTTTAATGGACATTTCAGAGTTAATGCTAAATAGATGTGGTTTATATTACAAAAGCAGGCACATGGCATTGAGCGTGCCTGGCTGAAGTTGCAGAAAGGTTTATGGTAAATTAAAATTTCAATTAAATTAATTACAGCAGAATATAAAACGTTACACAGGCTTATACATAATGTAATACTTTCAGTTAGCATTCTGTATTAACATGAGTCTACAGTCCTGATTTGTTCCAGGATCTGATGTCATCCAGTGACAAAAAAAAGAACAAGACTTCCTACATTTTATACATGTAAATACAATCTAGTCCATCAATAAATGTGGTCACATATTACTAACAAAGGCTAGGACTCAATAGTCACCAATATGGTCCAGTCTTCTCTGAAAAAAATCATCACCAGGACTTGTTAGCATGTTTAGGTAACTATAACTAGGCTCCAGTTCTCAACTAATGAGGCAAAATTTGGACCAAACATGCCTTGACTGGTGGATTGTCTCTGTTGTATATATGAAGCAGAATGGGACTTTGGGAAGCTATGAAAGACATGATTTGTGGGTGAAGCATGTATAGATAAGTCCCATTACTGAAGCAGAGCCACTGTTGTCTCTCTCAGAGCCTAATCGTCAGATTTACTAGCACTAGTGGCCTCGAGAAGATGTAAAAGAAATGGAAATAAAGCACTTCTACACACAGAGGAGCCTTGGAGAGCAAGCATGAGTGAGACTGGGACAAACAGATGGAAAACAGCATGTGTGAAGGAAAGAGGAGTGGAGGAAACAGAACTAGGACATTATAAGTTAGATGGAAAGATCAGGAAAAGGCAGCTGAGTCAGAAAAGCCAGCCCAGCCGGCTCTGCGCCACCAGCTCCTCCAATTATGTCTGACTTTGCTCTAACTGGCTGGTGGTTGTTGGTATGGAAGCTGCGTTGTGTGCATTCGGAAGCCCACGGGGTCACTCTCGTATGTACTGGGGGGGTTGGGGTGGCCCCCACACTCCACCAGAGTGCCGCCCAGATGAGCAGCAGTTACAGAAGACTCCTCTAATGCTATTAGAGGGGCCTAATGAGCTTTAATTGGGAGGAGATCTTAACTCAGAGTCCTAATTGCATCTGATTAAAGACAATATTAGTTTTACTGCTGGTAAATTGGTTTTTGGGGTGGGAGGGTTTTTAGTGGGATCGATGTTCTCCTACTGGAAATATTCTCCTCTTCTTTAGCTCAAAAATGAAGGAGGGAATAATTGAAGGCAGAGAGAGAGAATGAGAGGGAGAGGGAGCAAGACGTAGAATGAAATTAGATGAACGAAAGAGAGTCAAGCATGCACATAATGGAGTTGATGAAATCTCCCAAAACTACACTAATAAATGCTCGATATTCACAATGAACCACAGAGGAAGCACTTCAATGCGCCAAGCCATCGATTACCAACTATTCAAGTCTAAGAGCTGAAGTTAATCACTCACCGATGTTTCTCAAATCTACACTTTGTGAATAGATGATAATAATGATACCGCTAATCATTATTTATGTGCCATTGATTCGAGTTTACTTACAAAATGTCTAAAGTGCTTTGTAAAAGAAAACATTCGGTGGCACTTTCATAGACGGCCAGCTGTAGAGGTACTTCATAACACCTTTATAAGATCTGAATAACATTTATAAAGTGTTTACAAACAATTTTCGTCACTAAATGCAAAATGTTATAAATTACCTGTATAGTTTACATTTATTTGTTACAAAGTACATTTGTTACATTTATAACCGTTACGTCTGTTACATTTATAACAGTTATACTGTATTTGTTACATTTATATCCATTACATTTGTTACATTTATAAATCTGATACATTTGTTACATTTCTAAGCTATATCTGTTACATTTCTATTTGTTACATTTGTATTTGTTACATTTATATTGGTTACATCTGTTACATTTATAAGTTACATTTGTTACATTTATATGCTATATTTGTTACATTTATACACTGTTACATTTATAACTGTTACATCTCTTACATTTATAACCGTTACATCTCTTACATTTATAATTGTTACATTTGTTACATATATAAATGTTACATTTATAAGTTACATCTGTTACTTTATAACACTGTTACATTTATAACAGTTACATTTGTTACATTTATAATTGTTACATTTATAACAGTTACATCTGTTACATTTATAACCGTTACATTTGTTACTTTTATAAAAGTTAAGTTTGTTACATTTATATCTGTTACATTTGTTACATTTCTAAGCTATATCTGTTACATTTCTATTTGTTACATTTCTATTGGTTACATCTGTTACATTTCTATTGGTTACATCTGTTACATTTCTATTGGTTACATCTGTTACATTTGTAACTGTTACATCTGTTATATTTATAAGTTACATTTGTTACATTTATAACTGTTACATCTCTTACATTTATAACTATTACATTTGTTACATTTATAACCGTTACATCTGTTAGATTTATAAGTTACATTTGTTACATTTATAATTGTTACATTTATAACAGTTACATCTGTTACATTTATAACCATTACATTTGTTACTTTTATAACAGTTAGGTTTGTTACATTTATAACTGTTACAGTTGTTACATTTACAGGAAGATCATCAAACTCTGCAGGAATCTGGCCATCTGGGACTGGAGTTTGACACCCTTGCCCTACACCATACCCTATGTCATAGCTTGACATGCTCCTCCCAAGAAATGTAACTACACATTGTGGTGACAGACCACAACAGCGTATCTCTACTTTTGCTGTCATCTTTAAATTCTGTTGTACTGAGGAAGTCTGTAAATAAGAATGTTTGTACGACTCCTCTTCGTGATGCTACAAAGATGGCTAGATGACAAAGATTTCCTGAAACGTTGGTTTGTATATAACAAAATGTATAAAAAGTCAACACAGTGGAATAGAAACTCCACCGCATTCTCCATCATCTTGGTGTCTGCTATGGCATGGGCTCTAGTGATTCAAGGAAGACGCATAAATCAGCTTTTACAGACTTAAACATGCTTCTATGTCTCTGTACAGCTGCCTCACTCATCAAATATCTTCTAAAATAGAATATAACCCAATGTAATCTTCCAATTATTTCAAAGTTTCCCTATCAGCCTGCCCCTGCATGTCTTCTAATGTTACTGCTCTGAGCTTAACTCTGCCATTGTTTCATGTACTTGCAGAGATTAGTTGGCTTATGGGGTTCCTTCCAGAGCCATTATATAAGCAGCGTGATAGAAATTCACCATCCATGGCCTTAAAGAGAAGCCAGAGGAGGAGATAATGTGGCATGCACAGAGAGCTGCACGCTGTCCGTCGTGAAGCAGTTCTTCAGAGTTGTAAAGCATTGGCCTTAGCTTTTGCATGCAAGCGCATACACACACACACACACACACACACACACACACACACACACACTCATTCTCCATCAGTTTCGCCTTCTCTTTTGAGAACTGTGAGAAATTTGCTGCGGATCAGTGGCAATTTAAAGTCGGGGCACCAGAGACTGCGCTAAATTATGCTTATATGAGAGAGTACATTCCTGGGCTTTTAGAACCGGTGCAGTTTCTTAATTGCCATTCTCACCTGACCAATTGGAGGTGGTTGTTTTTTTCCCCCACCTCAAACAACCTCTTCTTCCCAGAATATGAGGCTGTAATGAGCTGTGGGGTGTCCCTTACAGCTCGCGCCGCCGCCCTAGAATGGATTTCGCTAATACGCCAATTAGTCACAAGCCACAATTAGTGAAGAGTGGAGACCCCCCCAAAGCCCACGTCCATAAGCACTACAACGCTCCATGACCATCATCGCTCCATTATCCGTACTCTTCCTCCTTCCCTGGCCCGCACGGCCTTGATGAGGCCTCGTCCCACCTGCACAGCGCGTATTAGCAAAGCACATTGCGCATCCTACCATATGTGTGTGTGTGTGCGTGTTAGAAAGTCTGCAAATGTGTCGACGTTTGCAACTTGGTGTCTTGTGTTTTAAGTGAGCAGGGAAGAGCAGCGGATCGGCCCGCCAACGAAACCCAAGAGAGAGCAGAAATGGGATTTAAAGGTACAAGCTAGTGCAAATCTAGCATGACCAAAATACCTCGCTGCTGAACCCCCCCAGGCTTCACTGATGCTGAGAAACAGTGAAGAACCACATCAGGCCAAGCCACATCTACATAAAGCCTTCCACTGTACCATAAGCAAAAGCTTGTGGTGTAAATGTCCTGCGATGTTGAATAGTTAAATCAGTTAATGACTCAAAAAGATCTGATTTGAAGTTGCAAAATAACTTTATAAGGACTTGTTGATCATCATAAGGAGAGGCCAGTTGAGCCTCCTCAAACCCCTTCAGTCAGCAGCTTCTAAGCAGCTGCCTAACACTCTGGAAATAAAAACAATCGATGTCCTTAAAGCAGGAGAAGGCTCTAAGAAGACAGCAAAGCATTCTGCTTTGCTCACTTCATAATTTAATTCAGAAATGGCAGCAAACAATAACAGCGGCGGTCAAACTGAAGGCTAAGAAAACTTTGAGAGAACTAAAGTAAATATAAATACTAAAAACAGATTAAAACCTAAATTGTAAGAGATCTTTAGGAAGATGTAGCAGACTATATTCTACTGTCTATTGACACCTGCACAAACATCAGAACCAAGCCTTTCCAGCATCCTCACCACAAAATTTAGCATCCAAACATGTAAACAAGTCTGTACGTCAGTCCTGTGGTCTGCTGAAGAAAATTCTGAATACAGTGTCCCAACCTAAACACAGAAAATCACAAAATCATGTCTTTATGAAAACATGAAATCCAAGTGTCCTCTGATGAGGAGCAAAAAGAGGCACATCTGGAGAACATCTGGAACCAAACTTAATGAACAACTTCTCGTAACTTTACTTTTTACTGTATTAAAGGTTATTTATGAGTGTGTATATATTACAAGCACAATAACCCTTAAGATGAATGGTACTGTATGTATAAAATTACAGTTTGTAGCTTACATCATTAGTCAGCTCTCATCTCCTCAATTCATCATGAATTTCTGCTTGACAGGAAGTGGACCACCACCCAACCAATAATAAATAAAACCTCAACCAGGAAAAAATAAAAATGGACAGTATATTCAGATCTGATGTTATTGTTTTAGGGAACCTTTGGTCTTAAATCACTTGCAGAGGTGAACATTTCCTTTTCTGGCATTTATAATATGTGATTGACGATGTCAATTAACATCACATTGTTGCTGGTTAATGTATAATTAGGAGTCTTGCCCAGGCACTCCTATTAGCATACTATGGTTAGCTTGTCCAAGGTAGGGTTTGAACTCTGGGCTACATGGATGGCAGGGGTGTCATCCACTATATTTCAGAACCTGCTGTACATGAGGGCCATGGATTATGCTTTCTGCTTTACTGGCTCACAAAACTCAGCACTCTTACTTTGCCATATTTGGTTCTCCAATGTATGTACCCACTGGAGACCCTCCTCTGGGCTCACAGAATCAACAACCTCCCTCTAAAAACTGCAAGGTTTTAGGCTTCAGAGGAGCTGTCCATGGTTTGTTTGTGTAGAGGTTGACTTTGCACCTGTCCATGGAGCTGAAACACAACAAAGGAGCTGTCCGTGGTGCCGAAATTGAGCTGAAGAACTGTACACGAGCAAAGCCAAGGTTACTTAACTTCACTTCCACTAGTTTGTGCATCTCGTCACGTCAGAACGGCACAGTGTTAATCCATGTCTCCATGTGTTAAACAGAGGAGTCCTCTCATAAATATACATGCAGATGATTCAGAGCCTATCGGTGAGTCTCACCTTAATTGAATATTAATCAATCACTTTGCGTGTCTTTTTAATTCGTTTGCAGCCTGTACATCTTGAGGTGTGGGCGCTAATGAGTGTCTGCACAAGCTCTTGCATCAAGAGGCCCTGAGAAAAGTTCCTGCCTCCATCGTAAGTGGAGGGGCGCCCCGAACCGAGCGGGTTGTGAGCAATTAAGCAAAATAATTGACTCAATTAAGCAGGGAAAGGGTGTGAGTAAAAGCGAGAGATGCTGTTTCTGTCCCTGTGGTCCATGTCAAAAATGTCACTCCACCCATTTGTTTATCCAGTCTATACCTCTCTCTCTCTCTCTCTCTCTCTTTCTCTATCTATCTCTTTGGTTTTTATCTCTCTCTCATGCTAATGGATCCCCCCTCCCCTTTGTCTAGCTAATCAAAAATCAATTAAAAACACCTAGACGCCAAGCCTCGAGAGCCTACTCGAGCAGAGGAATGGAAATGCTTCCCGCACTCTCTCCCTTTGTCTCTCTCTCTCGTTCTCTCTCTCACTCTCTATCTCCCTGTCTCCTCTCCTCCACTCCGAAGCTCCGCCCTCCTGTCTACTGGAAGTTCTGGAACATGATTTACGAGAAGCGAGGATGTAATTTATATATATATATATTTTTTGCCTCCTGCATCCTCTCATTTATTTATTAGCTTTCTCTTCCTGTCTCTGGTGGAGAGTGGGATGGGATTAGTGAGAGTGGTTGAGGATCCAGACTGAAGCCTGCAGACACACAGCACATCTGTCCCTGCACTAATGCCATTAGAGCTACTGCTGCTGTCCCTCAACAGACACACACACACACACACACACACACACATCATACAGGACTCAGACACACACACACACACACACTCACACATACAAACACACACCATACAGGACTCTCTCTCTCTCTCTCACACACACACACACACACACATCATACAGGACTCAGACACACACACACACATACAAACACAAACACACACAGACACACACACACATCATACAGGACTCAGACACACACACACTCACACATACAAACACACACATACACACACCATACAGGACTCTCTCTCTCTCACACACACACACACACACACATCATACAGGACTCAGACACACACACTCACACATACAAACACACACATACACACACCATACAGGACTCTCTCTCTCTCTCACACACACACATCATACAGGACTCAGACACACACTCACACACACACACACACACACACACATCATACAGGACTCAGACACACACACTCACACATACAAACACGCACATACACACACCATACAGGACTCTCTCTCTCTCTCACACACACACACACACACACACACACACACACACACACACATCATACAGGACAGACACACACAGACACACACACACACATCATACAGGACTCAGACTCACACACACACACTCACACATACAAACACGCACATAATCACAGCATACAGGACTCTCTCCCTCTCTCTCTCTCACACACACACACACACACACACACACACACCATACAGGACCCAGACACACACACCATACAGGACTCAGACAGATACACACGAACACACGAACACACACACAATCACCATACAGGACTGTCTCTCTCTCAACACACACACACACACACACATCATTATCATCATTCAGGAC
>BRDA01026486.1:0-31464 GCA_036984385.1 Crenuchus spilurus
CCTTTTTGCGTGGCCCTCATTTGACTAGCCAAATGTATCTAAAAAAAGTGAGTCATTTTCAGAAATGCAGCTCCTGGGATCAGAAGAAGAAAAGCTTTCCAGTAGGCCTCACAGAGCAGCGTACATGTATTGTGTTACCTTACAGCTCTGCTGCATGAAACATTAATGAAAGAGCCAGAGCTCATGAGACCTACCGTGAGCTGTGTTCTGTTTCAGGTCTGGCCAGAACATGCAGGACATTCTGAAAGAGCAGATCAGTGGTGACAAGCCCATGAGACAGCTCCACTTTTACAAACTGCACAAGCTCTAGGCTAAAGATGAGCAGAGAATAGTTAAAATGGCTTTAATAAAACTATAATGTGAGGACTGTGAAGACCAGAGAGCTAAGTGTGGATGTGACACTCACCACTTCTGACAGGTGCTGAATGGAATATGCTCTCAAATTCATCCTTTAACAGTATGTGCATAGTACAGCAGCTGACAGAGGGGATCTTCCCCCTTTTGGCATTTTATGATTGTTTGGTGAATAATAGATATGATGTACTGAAGTCCTTCAAGCAAAGTAGAAGATGTAATGCTACAAAAAAGTCTCAAGTGGTGGACTGGCCTGGAGGAGCATTCAAACCACAGTAGTTATGGACCAAAGAGGAAAGAACCTCATGCCTGGGCTGAGAGTGCAGTGCAGTGGGAGCTTCAGGACTTCCACCAAATAAACAAAGACCTGGCCTAGAGCCTTGGGAGAGGCTGACAACCTTCTAAAGCAGAGTCCTGGAGGGCTGGTATCCAGCACAGTTTGGTGATTTCTCTGCTCTGACACTACAATTAAAGCTGCTGAGGAGAATCACGTGTGTTTCATCAGGAAGATGTGCAGGAATCTGGCCCTCCAGGACTGGATTTTGACACCTGAGTCACTGAGACAAGTGGTTCTTTAGAGAATCTGTGCTAAACAGGGCATGAATGAAGGTTTTTAATGGACAATGACTGTGGCACAGTGATTTGGTGGTTAGCGCACTCGACTCTCAGCACTTGGGTTCAAATCCCCATCTGGCTGGAGTTTCCATGTTCTCCCCGTGTCTGTGTGGGTTTCCTCCAAAGTCTCTAGTTTCCCCTCACCATCCAAAAACATGGAGATCAGGTGAATTGGCACTAAATGACCCTGGTGTGTGAATGGATGTATTTGCCCAGATATGATTGGCACTCTGTCTTGGGTGGTCCCCCTAGTGTTTGATGCAGTCCTCCAGGTGGACTGTCGCTTCCGGTTGAGAGTACGCTGTGCATGATTGGCTGCTGCTGTGTAGTTAAGTTCTAAGTGTATAAATGGTCTGTGTTAATTGTAATGCATCCTTGGGTATTAGAAAGTTGCTATATAAGTGTAACATTCATTAATTCATGCAGTCTACATGAGCAATAACAAGGGTCAGGGTTGGGGATAATGTGGTGCAATAGTGTGATATTTCTTGTAATGTAAAAATAATGTTACAGACTAATTTACTCGCATGTCTCTGAAAACAATTTTGCATACAGTGGTGTCCAGTCTTATCCATGATGCTCGTGTGTCTGTGGATGTCCATGTAAAAAAAAACCTTATATTGCTTTGAAGTGGAGTTTTTTGAACATGCTCTGAGGCTGGATGCTGATGCTGAAATTTTGGATGTGCCATGAATTGGGTGTGACATCAGTGGCATTTCTGTGAGGTGAAATATTGAGGGAAGAAAGTGCTCAAGAGTGCTCAATGAAACTTCAATGCTAAGCCAAACTAATAATTATTTTCTCAGGTTGAGAGAGCTGTGCCTCACTGAAATATGATGCTACATTGTAGCTAATAAGTTTCATGAGAGGGATCTTCCCCCAAAACTAATGACTCTTTCATGGGCAGGTTGAGTCACTCTAGACCAAAGACAGAGTTCCTCTTCTGGGAAATTGTGTGCTGTATTTTGCTAACTTCTATACAACTAAATATAAAATAATATATAATACAATGAACCAATGTATTAACAGAGCACCTACCTGCATCAACAAGCTACATCAACAAGCATCAGCTGCAGTCTGAAATAAAACCAGTACAGTTCATAAAAAACTCTGGCTTAAGTGGCTCAGCGGGCTAACTGCTGACACTATGACCAGAGGATTGTGGGTTTGAATCCTAGTCATGCTGTTTGCCATCAACAGCCGGGACCCACAGAGAGCAAAATTGGCAGTGCTCTCTCTGGGCTGGTAGATGGCACTCTCTCCCTCTCTCCCTATCACTCACACATTACAATGTCCACTGGCTCAGGCGTCTACTGATTGGTCCATTCAAATCTAGAGACCCTGCACTTTCCTCCGAGTGCGCTGGTTCCCCAAGGACGGTGTATCAGCGGTAGTTTGAAAAGAGGCGGTGGCTGTATCGTACACAACGGAGGAGGTGTGTGCATGTATTTACCCTCCTAGAGTCAAGGACATTGCACAATGATGGGGAGAACCACTAATGGGTTGGGTTAATTGGCGACTACCACATTGGGAACGGGAGAAAATTGGCAAAAATTATAAAAAATAAATAAAAAAAATAAAAATTCTGACTTAAATGTAATGTGATGAGTGAAAATAGTGGTATAGAGAAGAAAAAGGGGGAAAAGATCCATCTATCTAAGCACTATACATTTACACTTCATATTATACGCATTATACACCTATAAGTATCTTTCAAATCCAGCATCATTACCTGAAAGTTCCAGCTCAGGCATCTCAACACCACACACATCACTATGATACACAGATATGGTCCAACACATCCCTAGAGGATACAAACATTATTATATACTATATATTTTCTTCACCCTGTTCCCTTTTATACTTGTTTTTTTCCTTTTCTTTTTCTCTTTTTCTTTCACTTCTGTTTTGTCTTTTCCTATGTTTTGTAGTCACTTTTTGTTAATCTGTTTATGATCATTACTTCATTTACATATTAATGTCTGCTAATTGATGTCCTCCCTCTACACTATGATCATAGCAAAAAAATAAATACTATCACAAATAAAGATTAATTGGTCCTTCAAAAAGAGGTGATTGGTGGCAAAAATAAATAAATAAATTAAAATTAAATAAAATTGGGGAAGGTGTTATATAAATTGAAATGTGGTAAATATGCTGTTCAAATGCCTTAAAATCACAATGTACATTTAACATGTTTTATTGAACAACTGCTATGAAGTCTAGCACTTTTATTGTGAAATCTGGGGGATGTAATCATAAAACTTTTTAGTCTGAGGGTATTTCAGACACTCTGATGTAGTCTGACATGCCGTGATTTTTTTAATAAATTACACCCATCTAAAATTATTTTTGTCCAAAGTGTTACACAGATTTTTGTTCAACACAAACTCAGCAACAACGAACAAAACAGTAAAAGTGTTAATCTATATTTTGATTAAATCTGCTCTAAACTTAGACTTATTTTCATATGTGCTGAGATATTGTTAAAAAAAACACTCTAAACATTTCTAGCCAAGACTTTTGAGCTCAGAACTAAATAAACAGAGGTGTTGGCTACACACTGGTCATTATAGTGTTTAGAAATTGTATGTGGTTTTATTTCTAAAGCTTAACAAATGTGAGGTGACACTCTGTTTTTATTATATTTATTATATTGTAGTGGAATTTCTTTTTTTCAGCACATAATTAATTAAATAATGATTAGTAGGGATGAGCGAGTACACCACTATCTCCATCTGTATCTATTCAACTATCTAAATGATCTGTATCTGTAGCTGTACTCGGAGTGGGCGGGGCCTAAACAGGAAGTGGGTGATGCTTAAATCGGTACATTATTTTAATGATGGAGTCTGAAATTGATATGGATTGATCAGATGTTGCTATATGTATTGTTTATTAGAAAACTATTTACAGAACAGCCTCAACATTGAGATTCAAATGAATGTTTTTGATCACAAAAGTGAGAGAACTATTTACTATTCATGAACAAGAGTTGTAGTACTCAATACAACTTCCTTTATTTTTTTTTTATTTGTTTTTAATTTTATGATCAAACAGATTTTTTGTCTTTCAATTATTTATTTATTTTTACTACTTAAAGTTCTTGGTATTTTTTCCCACACAAAGTTAAACAATATTAATTAAGGTGTGTGTGTGTGTGTGTGTGTGTGTGTGTGTGTGTATGTGTGTGTGCCTGTCTGTGTGTGCATGTGTGTGTGACTGAGTGACTGTCTGTGCAGCCAGAGCTCTGCCCTACTCTCACACACACAGAGACGCATCTGTGAAGGGAGGGGCGAGCGCTCTGTGTGGCTGGCCAATCACAGATCGTGAAGACAGTCAGTAGGATTTTCCTTCAGCAGGAGAACGGATAATGACAAATTTTACTCGTATCGTGATTGTACTCATCACAAATGCTTTATCCGTACCAGATACTCGGCTCAACCCTATTGATTAGTATTTTTTTGTAATTAGCACAATACTGCTTATGGGTTTAGGTCTACTTCGTTGTATATTAGAATTATTTAGAAAATATTTTGTTTTGTGTTATTTAGTTATAATTGACATTAGTTAGAATACAAACAATAGAAACGACATGCCAAACAAACATCTATTTGTTAGCTTTTAGCGTTTTAGCTTTGAGAACAGCTTTGAATATATGAGAATATGAGAAATACTTGAATATATGCAGTTGAATGTACTTCAGGTTAATGTCTCATGACACATTGGTGCATTTTCACAGTCCCAGTGTCATTCCACTGTGTAAAAATTAATGAAAGCTTAAACCACAGCTTTGGGACTGTGACCTTTAGTAAAAAAAACAATATAAACTGGTCTTAAAGGTCGGCTTAAGCTGTTGGTTTAGTGACAGTTAATTAATGACCTGTCCCCAGTGGCTGAACACTTCATAACAGCACACAGGCTGAACCTGAACCCCTCTGTGCTGCACTGAGGCTGATGTGCTGTGAGAAATAGACAGTTTTCAGAGAAACTATCAAAATCTGCACTGACCTGTTTTTCAGCAAGAGCGCTGCTCCTCATTTCAGAAAGTATTACCCCCTTTATTGCCCATAAAACTGTCTATTTGTGCTAGAGAGTGCTAGATTACTCACATATGTGGCCCATCTACAGAATTTCAGGCCTTGGCCTTTGTCTAAAAATATGGAGGTTGTCTGAGTGGATGTGTTACAGTGTAGCTGGGCATTAACTCCGGGCACATTTGCAAATAAATACAACTGATTCTTTTATTAATAGCTAATAATTAATGCCAAAATACATATTTATAGATCTTGAAGTGACAGGGGTATTGGTATTATTATTATTATTTGTATGTTTGCATCAGTAAACATATTATCTAGTGCACACAATATAGTATCTAGTGTTGACCTAATAATAAATATTATTCTCACCACAATTGGTACTAGCCCGTTTAGTGCCTGGGCGAACAACATCTCCAGCGATGAAGAATCTAAACTTTTTAAGTTAATCCAAACTGAAGAATCCAAATGTCTTATGGTAATATAATATATAAATATGCTCATGTAATTTATATAATCTCCATTAATTAATTATATTTCAACTTTATTTTAACTAACTGTATGATATATATATATATATATATAATATGTGTGTGTGTGTGTGTGTGTGTGTGTGTGTGTGTGTGTTTAACAAGTATTACTTTACCTTAACTAGCATTAACACTCACTGTCACTTTTTTTTTGTGCCATTAAATGATTAAGTAATACCAATGTTCCACTTACCCCTTCACCGGGCACAGGGCATCACATTATCTTTCATTCATTCATTCATTCATTCATTCATTCTCACACCCGCTTTATCCTTATCAGGGTCGCGGTTAGTCCCCCACCCCCCCACTGGGCGCAGGGCAGGGCACCACACCATTCAACCAAGCCCAGGACAGGACACCAGTCCATCGCTGGATGAACACATACGCACACACATACACATACACATACATGCACACACATGGACAATTTAGAGTAGCCAATTCACCTCACATTATCTTATAGCTAAGTAATACACTGAAAGATAAAAATTAATGATTTAAAAAATTTATTAATTAATAGCACTATTATATATTACAATCTTATAATATTATTATAATTAGGTAATGATTAACTGAGACATCACATATTTTATACTTAATGTTTAGTATTGTCCTGATTGCCATTAATAGATGCATCCTTATTGTAAAGTCTTACCAGTAATGTAGAAAGGAAATGTCATAAATTTAGCAATTTAATCTCATGCATACATCTGCATCTGAATGTGAAATGCTCAGATAAGGCGAGCCATCATTTAAGCTGTGATGAGAAAAGGATTTTGGCATTTTCAGTAAATTAATCTGCTCTCAATGATTTGACAGGTGACGAGCGAGCCGTCAAAACAGAATTCCAGAGTATGACATGTACTGACAGTTCAGATACTGACAGTGAATGCAGGCATATTAACTCTGGTATTAAACAGCACTGGGTGCCTGTAATGCTCAGCAGCAGCCCTGCATCCTCTCAGAGCAAAATATCAATAGCATACAGAGAGCAAAACAGTGGTTTGATATATTGGGTATCTTTCTGTAAAGTGTGCAATAATGCATTGTGTTTCTTCTCCGTTCTTGAGCTGTTCTGGCTCTCAGCTGATGAGGACGATTCAGGTGAAATATGAAACTGCGCTGAGCAGTCAATCACCAGGCTTAGTTCAAACCTCTGCACCGTACAGCAAGTACACAGATGTATCTCAAAAACAAGGAAGCTACTGAGACATCGCTGAAGGCTGATGCAGGCTTGATCCTGACCAAATTCACAGGAAAGTTTGTATATGACAGATTTCATAAAGTTTGAAAACATTTTATGTCAGTTATTGAATAAAACTCATTGATTACATAGAATGTGCAAACATCTTTCTCACAATTTAATACATATAATGTCTTTCTTCAACACAGTGCACTTGAATGCAAACACAGTTCGAGGGGAAATCTCCCCAGACCATGTCACTTCATTTGCCCGGGACTGAGTCATTAGCTGTGGGTGAAGATCCCTCTGAGGAAGCCTGCTGGCTACAATGTAGCTTCAGTGCAAGGCACAGGCCACTCAACCTCGGAAAATAGTGCATTAGCTCAATATACTTTCATTTTGGGCAACCCCCTTGTTAAATATTTCATCTCAGTAATGTCAAATGTGAATTTTTGGCTGCAAGAAATTGGTTTACTGATGTCCCAAACAATAGAACTGACCACTCGATATCTATGCTGCTGAAGGGCGACCTCTTGTGTGTAAAATGAATGGATGAGACAATACTAAGTCCCTTTAGTGTTGTGCAGCCTGGAAATATCAATATAGCAGTACATTGTGTATTATATTATAAATTCATTTCCTGGCTTTTTTTACATCAACATCAAGTATATAAATTCATGTAGTTGCTGTAAAAGACCCTAAACGCCTAACCAACGCCCTATTTGGTCATGATACCTTCCTGCCTGACTCTATGTGTAACTGTGAGTTTGCTAATTTTGCTTTCCTCCATTAGCACACAAAATGAGCATTTGCAGCCTAAAGTGTATAGTCTTGCCATAACACAGAAGTGGATCTCATTGAACACTGCACCACAACTAAGATCTTGAGGATCATGTGAATGCAAAATGGGCAATTCCATAATGAAAATAACCCCAGAAGACTCTAGACAGGTCTATTACTAGTTAATATACATATACAGTAGCATTATATGATGCTAAATAGTCCCTTTAATAAATGAATGCTTCATCAAGTAACAACACATTTGCACAAATTACCACTGCCTCAGATGTAGCTGATAAGCCTTTTTTTAAATCAGTGTAATTTCTCTTTAAGGAACTGTGAAATACACACACACACACACACACACAGGGTGGTGCTTGAAAGTTTGAACCCTTTAGAATGGTCTATATTTCTGCATAAATATGACCAAAAACCATCAGATTTTCACACAAGTCTTAAAAGTAGATAAAGAGAACCCAGTTAAACAAATGAGACACAAATATTATACTTTGTCATTTATTTATTGAGGAAAATGATCCAATATGACATTTGTGAGAGGCATAAGTATGTGAACCTCTAGGATTAGCAGTTAATTTGAAGGTGAAATTAGAGTCAAGTGTTTTCAGTCAATGGGATGACAATCAGGTTTTATTTAAAGAACAGGGATCTATCAAAGTCTACACTTCACAACATGTTTATGGAAGTGTATCGTGGCTGTTACAGGCTCACCCTTAAAGTTGAACACAAAACAATGAAAATGAGTGCAGGTAAGAAAAATAAAGGATTTATTAAATAAATAGAAACAACAACAAAGACAGATATGACTATAAAATATACAGCACAAGATAAACAATACAAAGAAACACTAAGGACAAATATAGGAAAAACTAGAACATAAGTTTAACAACATAAGCTGAGCTACATAAACACTAAGATAAAGAAGAATGCACAGGACTACCAGAAACACTAGAAACTATGAACATACAAGTGACATCAAAAACACTAAACATGGTGAAAAAAAAACACAAGGCAATGAAAATACTGTGAACAAAACCATACTTACAAGAGAGAGGAAAAAAGGACAGACGCGGAAGGACAAGCAAGGAACTAGTAAACAGGAATGGGCAGGAACAGAAGGTTGGCTATGCAAAAACAATATTGAGCATTGAGTGCCAAGTGAAAGGGGTTTTTATACTGAGGGAAATCAAGGGCCAGATCACTGACAGGTGCATGTGTTAGAGAAGGGGGTGTGACTGGGTCTAAAGGGATTCTGGGAAATGTGGTTCTAGGGCAGTGAGGAGAGAGCAGGACAAAACCAGGAAGTGACTACAAAACAGAGTGAAACAGAAAGCAGACGAGGGAAACGGAGCACAGAGAAACAAAATGGGAGAGAGAGAGAAACAGATGACAGAACAAGACTAGGGACACATGAATGTAACAATGGCATAAACGAAGGAGATTTCTGAGGACATCAGAAAAAGAGTTGTTGATGCACATCAGGTTGGAAAAGGTATTATATTATATTTATATATAATCAGTAACTATTTAATTGGCTTTAAAAATCACCAGACTGGCCCAGAGTAGCTCAGCAGACTAGAATGCTGACATTGTGATCAGCTGATTATGAGTCCCAGTCATGCTGCTTGGCCGTGGGTGGGTTTATGGCGCTTTCTCCCCATCACTACTAAATAATGTCCATTAGCTCAGGTGTCTGTTAGCTGAAGTTTCAGAGTTGGGGATCTTACGCTTTACTCCGCGGACATTGGTGGCCCAGCGATGACAATCTTCTTAAATTTGCATTTAAAAGTACTTAAATATAACATGATACTCATATGTTTGATGGCACTGTCAGCTCTCTCTATGATTAGGCATTAGAGTGCCCCAAATATCTTGGCTGGAGTAAAGTTTTCACACAATATTCCATACATATAGAATGTGGACGGAATAAAGAATGAAGTGTTTCTGAAATGGTTCCTTGATCTAATGGATAATTTCACACAAAATTGAGAAAGATGGATACATGAGTCCACCAATCTCACATGGTGAGGTGTCCACTCTTAGTGATTTCCTGGTTGCCTATTGGTCAGTTTCAGACACATGATTGGCAGATGAGGTGTATCTCAGTCCATATTCATAGACTCAGATTTCCTCACGTTTGTCCTCCAGATAAGACAGAATTGAAAGATTCTCAGGACTCTACAGAGTCAGGAAATGTTATGTGTCTGCTGTGTTATCACAAAGACATCAAACAAAGCAATGGGAAAAATCCAAGCTGATGCATAGGCATGTTCATTGATCCCAAAAAGTTAAATTATGGAGACATTATTCATGATGAACTATGAATGCATCCATAGCAATCAGATGTAGGATGTACATCAGATTAAAAGATAAAAACAGAAAACTCTTGCTTATTCCTTTTGAGCCTCCTATATTACTACACTCATTCCAGCTAAAGGAGATGGACCATCTATGAAGACATCATGATTGACCTGAAGGGTGAAAAATGCCTTTATGTCTGTGGTTTATGAAGTGATGCAGCTTTCGGAAGCATTTTCCTTCACACTCCAGAATCAATCTAGTACAGATTAACCTTATCATCTGCTGGAATCTTTCTCAGGCCTGTCAGCATATGTGGGCTCACGCAGGCGTATCACCTCATTGCTTCTTTAAACACCTTTCCCACCAGAATTCATTTGTGTGTTTGTGTGCATGCGGTCATGCCTGTCAGTGTGATTGGGCATGTGGATGGTGAGGGCTGCTTTTGCTCTGATGAATGTCCTTAAGCCACAAGCTGGAGGTCAGTTTAAAGGCATTAGTGATGAATGTAGGACTCTGTAATCAGGTTAAAAGGAAACTCCTCCCATTTTCTAAATTTCAACATTATTAAATGTTAAAAGATTCAGTTGAGTTTGTCAGGGGATGTCTGCTGTCCTCAGACTTGAAACTTCTGCATCTGGACGGCATTAAATGACTACAGGATGAGTGAATTTCTGAGGGGTTTGTCAGAGAAGCTCTATATTAACCTTAAAATTCTGCTCAACCATTTGGTAGAGCACATTTGAGTCAATATATAGTCGTGAAGGTGTTGAACTTAACAAAATGTGATTGTGCTATCTCTACCTATTGGTAGAGGTATGGGAGACTAAAAATATCCACTAGAGGTCACTAGAAATGTAACATTTTGTTGTCTGAATGTAACCCAGCAATTTATCATAGCCACAAGCAATAAACTGGATCAGATGCTGAAAAAGCATGAGTGCTGTTGCACCACCACACAGATGAGTGTGGAGTTTAAAAAGTGAACAAAATTAGCATCTTATTGTATAGCATTTGTGTTTTTAAAGTGTACATTTAACAAAACGGTAGGACCTTTAAAATATGTAATTTTCTATCTTTAAAATGCTTCACTGAGCTTGTTTGTGTTTTATGTTGTGGTCTAATATGTGGACAGTATGTCATAGTATAAAATCATTGAGATATTATCATACAGGTGATGAAAAGAAAGTTAAATTAAAAGTTAAGTTAAATTCATAAAATAAAGATATTCAGAAATGGCCAAAATACACTTCCATTTGACGTTTCTTTATTTAAGTATTGTCAATTTATTAAAGTAACATTTTGATAAGCACCCAAACATTCACTTAAGCTCTCAGGACTCTTTATACCCCCTGGTCACCATGCACTTTGGTAAGAACATTACTGTTCACTGCTAACAGCAAAACACTGGGTGATTTATCTGAGAGGTTGGGGTTTTTCTGAGGACAGACTGAGTGAAGGCTTCACTTATGGCTGGAGTCTGTCTCAGCATGTGTTTGTTAACAAAATAAATCACACAGAAATCTAATGGACTTAGCCGAATGAAAGCACAGAGCCGCCATTACCAAGAGCTTTCTGTCTAGACAAAATCAAAACAGACCAGAATAAACACAAGACTGCCGATGGTTTCCATATTCATCAGACTCTAAATTCAGTTAGTAAAGTAAATCAAAGCTGAAACTTTGTGCTTTTTCATTTTATACTTAAAGCTCCCTGTCAACTTATTTCCATGATTATTGATACAAACAACATACAGCAATCAAAAACCTACAACGGTGAGTCAAAAATGTTCCACGTGTTAGTTCTGTTGGCCGCAATGTCAAACTTTGTTGTACTAGTTTTCTCTCTCCATAATAACTGCTGTGCAGGTTTGAAGGTGTTAGTTCATTTATGACTGCAGGGCAACAATAAATGACCACCCTACTTAGGATTTACATGCAGTGACTAGTTTCAAATATGTTTGGACATCTGCAAACAAAATGTTTCTTAAAAAGATTCATTACAGGTGCTGAGACATAAATTCATCACTACGAGTCTGAGAGTAAGCAGCAGAGTATGGAGTAAAAACATCTTCAATGGTCCACCAAGAAAACGCTCAAAGCCATCATCAGCTGGAAACTTGATTCTGACAATTTTCTAGGTCTGAAAGAAGCCATAAGAGGACGGAGCTTCATGTGTGAAGAGCTGAAGACAGCAGTGTGGCTCTCAGCTCAGTTAAAAGCATGTTTTAATGAGGGAATGTGAAAGCTTGGTGATAGATGGACACAGTGTACTCAAAAACAGGAGATTATGTAAAGAATAATGACAATGAATAAAATAATTATTATATTATTATAAATAATATTTGTCTTTTCTTAAAACTCATTAAAATCAATTCTACAGCCAGAGTGCAAATCATTTCTGACTCATCCTCGTAAATGTTAGATAACACAAGTCACTTTCGGAGGTCTGTTAAAGTTCATGACAGGGCTGTGACTGGGTGAGGCAGATCCACTCATACTAAAACCACACCAGTGTCACTGCAGTGCTGAGAATGATCCAACACACAAATTATACCTGTTCTGTGTTGGTCCTGTGAGGGTCCTGATTATTGAAGAACAGGTGAAAGGAGGCTAACAATGAATACAAAGAAACAGATGGACTACATTCTGTAACTGTAGAACTACAAAGTGCATCTACATGAAAAGTGCTGCTGATACAACAGACAGTGGATGTAGATACAAGGTATATGTGCCTAATGAAGTGGCCAGTGTGTGTTCTGCATGTACATGGGAGTATATGGAGGTCTCTAATTGTTTACTTTTTTGGGGGTAACAGGGTGTTAAACTGAGCTGGACTGTAGCTAATTCTTCTACAGTCAGCAAAATGTAGAGTAATAGCAGTGTGAATTCTGACTTCAGTCATTCATTTATACTTAGTTGTTTGCCATTTTTTGCTAGTCACATTTGGACACAAATGTTTGCAAAAGGAATAAATGTAAATGTTGAATGGCTGTATAAATAATTGACAGAGTCTGACCTGCAGCTCCACAGGGATCCTCAATAATGCATGCAGTCATCTCCGTATGCTTTCATTTGTAATAGAGGTGTGCTGTAGACATGAATGATTAATGAGCATTTCCTGATTTATATCAGCACTATTGTGTCCAGTGTTTAGTTGTGCATGTAACACCTGAACTGTCTCTATTTGGTTTATACATTTTTATCTCTTACCTCGTATAACATGCATCATAAACAACATGGCACATAAATATGACTCTGACATCTCATGACATTACTGGTGTAGAACATTTTCAATATATTATGAGGGTGAGTCAAAAATGATGTACAATTGATTTGAACCAGTTTTCAGAAAATACTTTATTTTTTACATAATCTCCTGTTTTTGAGTACACTGTGTCCATCTATCACCAAGCTTTCACATTCCCTCATTAAAACATGCTTTTAGCTGAGCTGAGAGCCACACTGCTGTCTTCAGCTCTTCACACATGAATCTCCATCCTCATGGCTTTTTTCAGACCCAGAAAACTCTCAGCATCAACTTTCCAGCTGATGATGGCTTTTGTTGAATAACAATTTCTTAGTGGACGTCTGAGGATGTTTTTATTCTATACTCTGCTGTTTACTCTCAGACTCATAATGATGAATTCATGTCTCATCACCTGTAAAGATGCTTTTAAATACACTTTCACCTCCTTTAGAGAATCACTCCACATTTTGATTGCAGATGTCTGATGTCAGATCTGAAACCAAGCACTGCATGCTGCTCTTCTTTCGTGCATTACAAGTGTTAAAAATATTTTTGTTGCCCTGCAGTCATAAATTAATTAAAGGAACACATTCAAACCTGCACAGCAGTTAGTATAGCAGCTGAAAAGATATTGCAGCCAAAAGAAGTTTTAATATCACTAACGTGGATCATTTTTGACCCTCGTATGCTAGAGGTACAAGAGAGCAATCATACTCTTAAAGCAACAGGGATAAAAGGAGTTCTTTTGAGCAAAACCATAGATTAATCGTGTTTGGATTTTAAATAATGTTTTAGTGGAATATTTGATTCTCTATTCCTACTGAGACCTTCCCAGGATGTAATGATTTGTACCAATTATACCAGGTTATCCCCCAGAATCATACAGAGGCAAGAACCATATGAGACTGTATCCAGTACACTGAGAAACAGATTGCTTCTCATTATACATCACTAATGTCCAAGCAGTGTTCAGTATGTTCACTAATGGGTTACATTTCCTCTGTTGGTGTGGGACTCTAAAAGGCTTGAGTAAAGTAACATTAGCTGAATCCATGAAACCTTAACACCTCCCCACTGCCATCAGACTGGAGATTCACACCTGAAACACAATATTTCAATGCCAAAGAAATATATATTAGATGCAACTGCATACCATTCACTGCATATCACCATCATTTACAATCTTTTAAACTCTGGGCAGTTTACTAGCTGGGGATGAAATATCATCATAGTTTCTGATAGTTTAAAATCAGAACTCATTATACAGTGTGAAAAAGTGCAGAGCGCTGGTGTGATTCAGAATGTTTAAATAGAAATTAGCATATGAGGTAGTGGGAGCGACACCTGCATACTACAGAACTGGAATTATCAATATTGCACCCTAGCATAAAGGTGGGAATGCATGTTGTCATCTGTTTTTTTTGATGGCTCGTCCTTGGAATTCAAGCAACACAGCCATCGTTAGCAGCTGTTATGCAACACACCGTTTATAAGGGAAAAAGTATCATGGTCTGTACAAGGATCGAACCTGTGACATTGCCATTATCAGCACCATGCTCTAACCAACTGAGCTAACAGGCCAGGCCAAAAGTTGTGTCACGTGCTGCAGTGGTACAGTAGTGCTTGAAAGTTTGTGAGCCCTTTAGAATGTTTTATATTTCTGCATAAATGTGACTTAAAATATCATCAGATGTTCACACAAGTCCTAAAAGTAGATGAAGAGAACCCAGTTAAACAAATGAGACACAAATATTAGACTTGCTAATTTATTTATTGAGGAAAATGATCCAATATGACATATTTGTGAGTGACAAAAGTATGTGAACCTTTGCTTTCAGTATCTGCTGTGATCCCCCTTTGCAGCAATAACTGCAACTAAACATCTCCAGTAACTGTTCTTTAACTGTTCTGTCACACTCCTCCTCTGTGCACTGAAGCTGGTTCGCCCTCACCCCTTTTAAGCAGGCCGCTTCCTCTGCCTGCTCATTGTGTCCATGAATCTTGGTCACCTCCTACTCTCCCCATAAAATGATCTTTGACATTGACACTCTGAAATGATGACTTCAACTTCCCAGTTCCTGCAACAAAGTAGCTGGGCTGTCCTTGCCTGGATCAGGGCAACTTTCTCCACTGTGCCCTGGTACTGGCTGGTCATTATGTCATGATGGGGATGGCTGAGAGAGAAAGAAAGGTGGACAGAGTCATGGAGTAGATGAAATGTGGTTCTAATAATGTGAAAAAAGAGCTAAATAAAGAACACTAAACTAAAAAAAACAAACAAAATCTGTCACAATCTGTCTGACTGTGGATTGGTGGAGCCCAAACTCTTTAGAGATGGTTTTGTAACCTTTTCCAGCCTGATGAGCATCAACAACTCATGTGTTGTGAAGTGCAGACTTTGATAGATTCCTGGTCTTTAAATAAAACAGGGTGCTAACTCACACCTGATTGTCATCCCTTTGATTGAAAACATCTGACTCTAATTTTACCTTCAAATTAACTGCTAATCCCAGAGGTTCACATACCATTGCCACTGTCATATTGGATCATTTTCCTCAATAAATAAATGACTAAGTATAATATTTGTGTCTCATTTGTTTAACTGGGTTCTCTTTATCTACTTTTAGGACTTCTGAACATCTGATGATGTTTTAGGTCATATTTATGCAGAAATATAGAACATTCTAAAGGATTCATAACCTTCAAGCACCACTATAGATGAAGGGTGCTTCCTTTGTTAGTTACCACAACATGTTTCCATGAAGAAGACTGCATTAGGGTAGCAAACATGCAGTTAGCTTTCAGCAAGAGCAATAGGCACATGGAGATTGTTAAGAACTCTGTTTTATTAACACTGGACATCCACCAATATAACTGGTGAAACATTCAGGACAAAGAACACATTTTTTTTGGTTCTCTGTAAGTACATTTCTTTCTTTCCACAGTATCAGCAAAACTGGCATTGGCATGAGCTTTTCTACTGATGCTCTCAAGCAGTCATTAGCTAACTGCATCTGACAAACAACATTTCTTCTCCCTTTGCCCACTGTGCTCACACAGAGAGAAAATACAAGCAGACATGGCTGTGTTCTTGCCTGATCTGACAAAGAGGATCTTCAACATGTCACAAAATGTGATAAACACTGTAGAAAGTACACATTGCAAATGTTGCCATTTTTCAAATGGCACAGTCTTATTGAGAGGTTTCTACCTGGAGAAGCATGCCCCTTGCATGACCTGTCAACAAGCACTTCTGATGCTTTGGTGGTATAGTGGTAGTACTGGTGCTAGGCATGTTTCACTTTCAGTTTCAGTTCCTAAAGAATGAGATTACCTTTATCAATCAATCAATCAATCAAAATGTATTTATATAGCGATTTTTACAACAGATGTCACAAAGCAACTTTACATAATTAACATCAGACAATTTGAATCAAAACCCAAAACCCAATTTGAGCAAGCCAAAGGCAACAATGGCAAGGGAAAACAGTAACTGGATGAAGAAACCTTGGGAGAAACCAAGACTCACAAAGGGGATCCATCCTCCTCTGATCAAACTACTGATAGAAATGTACATCATCAGTTAAGTCTGATATTGTGCTATAGTGTAAAACAATAGTTATATTAATAATAGTAATAATTACATCAATCCGAGGTCAAATTAAAAGTGCATCAGCCTGGAATCATCAGTCTGATTATTGCTGGAAGGAGTTCATTTCTATTTCAGTGTAATTGATGGTGGTGGGTAATGATGAGGGTCAGAGGTTGGCAGAGGTACATATAGGTAATTTAAGGCCTGAACTACAATAACAAAACAACCTTGACGTCCTGGAATTGAAACCCAGTTCTCCACGTGACAGGCGGCGATACTGTCCACTATACTAACAAGGCCAATGGAGCATGAAGGAGGCAAGGGCTTGCTTTTGGAAATGTCTCTGCAGACATATTGTAACAAGCAATTTGATCACTTATGCGCTTGTGGAACATGTGCTGCAAGGTTGTTAACATGTATCAATGAAGAACACAGTGAACACCTTCCTGGATTGAAAGGTAGGATCAAGAAAACTTTTAAACTCCACTTACACAATTGAAGGTGTGCGGCAGAGCAGGAATTCAGATTTGCTGTCCACATTGGATGCCTCAGCACAATGCAAAAGTGAATGTGCCACGAGTATTGGAATGACGCCCCTTTCCTTGCACCAATGGCTGAGCAGGGCATTTCAGTCTTAAGACTTTCTCAGAAAGATGATTTAGCTCAGAAGCTCCCCACCAGTTGCCTATGCCTAATACTGAAATCCAGCTATTTGCAAGCCTAGCACATCTAACAAGTTACTATGAAGAGTGTGTTTAATGCTGAATATTACTGGCTGGATAAATGTCTACGTGAGGGAATTAACTCAAATGGTCAAACGCTTGCTCAGCACATGAGACACAGCGAGGTCAATGTCCATGTTCTCCAGCATTACCAATTATTGCAACCTAGCGCAAAGGTGCAAACACATGCTGTCACCTTTGCTTTTTGGCTTTTGCCTGGAATTCATGCAACACAAGCATCACCAATGGCTGTTAGGAAAGAAACCCTTTTAAAGGGCAAAAGTACAGGGATCAAACCCCCAACCTTGGCATTATTATCACTACACTCTAACTAACTGGGCTAACCTGCCTTCACGAAGGTTGTGTTGGCTGGGGGAGGTAGATGAAGGCTGCTTCCTTTGTTAGCTAACACACAAAACATCCACATGAAGATGGCTACAGTCAGGCACTTGGCTTATGCACAACTTTCAGTGAGAGCAATATGCACATGGAACTTGTAAGAACTCTGTTTGGACATCCGGCAAATAATCATCAACACCTCTTAGGCAAGAGACCCTTTTTGAGCATCGCAATACCAAAATCCAGCAATTTGCAGGCCCAGCACAACTAGCAAGAGTGCTGATAATGCTGAATATTACATATTGGCTGTACAAAAATCTACAGAGCTTTTTTAGTGACGCTCTCCAGCACTCATTAGCAAACTTAGCTGACACACAGGGAGAAGATACAAACAGGGATGGCTGTGTTTCTGCCCAATTTGGCAAAGGGGACCTTACACGGGTCAAAAAATATGATAAACAAGACACTGTAGTGAGTGCAAGTACCTTGCAAATATTTCCATTCCTTATATGCCATGGTCTTAATGAGAGGTCTCTACCTCAAGAAGAATGCCCTTTCCATGCCCTTGCATTGACCTGGCCTGTCTGCAGTCCAGAAAACATTTGGCACATCCATCCATCCATTATCTTCCACTTAATCCTGATCAGGGTCACGGTGAGCCTCCTACGCCTTCACACAGTGCAGGGCAGGGCATTGCACTATCTTAGCTAAGCCAATCTATCACTGAGCCGTTTGGTACATCATAAAGTGGAAAATCCACTTTATCCAGATGACCCAAGACTGGTGTGCAGCTAGAGTGCTACATCATACAAAAATGGGACATTACTCTCCTAAAACCCCAGCAGTTGGTCTCCTCACTTCCCAGATGTTTACAGACTGTTGTTAAAGAAGAGATGCTACACAATGGTAGACATTGTGTTGCTGACATCAAATGAGTTAATATTTTTCCATTACATGGTAAAGTGCCTCACTTCAACATCTGACATGTGTTGTGAGTGAAATGTGGGTCTATGAGATTAGCAAGTCATTGCATTTATTTACATTATACACAGTGTCCCAAACATTTTAGCATTGTGATTGTATATATTGTTACTACGTCCTTGAGATGTCACCATGTTTTCACTTCAGTTGAAATGCTACAATCTGTCATCTAATCAGTGCTCAAGCAAATGTACTTCATGATACTTCACCATAACACATGGAAGTGGATGTACGAGAGTCAAATCAATATTCTGCAGTGCACTTTGCTCATGATGCGCACAAACCCACACAAATAAACCGCAGCATCACAATAAAGCCGTTAGCCAGGATCTACATTAGAATGGAAAGCTTGTATATTTTCCTTCCTCTGTTTCTGTTGTTTCTTGGGAAATCAAATGGAGAGGCAGACAGATCACTTTATGAGTGTGTCTGTATTCAGCTCCAGCAGTTTGTGCATTTGCTGTTTGGAGACAAGGGCCAGCTGTCAGAACGATGAGCCGTTCATTTACAAACAGCTGGAAGATGAAGAAAAGAATGAATTAAGTGAAGAAAGACAGTTGTTGGTGTGTGTGTGGGGGGGTGCCGGTTCTCAGGTTTTAGCTAATGCAAGCATTTAGACGTCCAACTATGATTTTAGAGAAGTATAAACAGTACTATTAGCAATACTAGATGCACTGTAAACAAATGTGTCATGATGAACATGTGTCAGGTCGTCACACCTCAATAAAATATGTCACATCAACACAATTACTATAATAAAACTTGTCCTGGAAATGAAAGCGAAACAGAAACTCAATGCTACGATGTTCTTTCTATGAAGTTCATTCACAAATCACAGGACTTAACATGCATATATAAAGAAATAACCTACATAACCTACAAAACTGCTGCTTTCAGCTGCTTATGTCACAATGTTCCCCTCCTTCTTCCTACCAATCACCACTAGTGTGGTCCCAGTCCTGTTGTCTGGAGATTGGCTATGCCCCCTGTCTCCTCTGACCTGCTATGGCCTGATGCTCCAGGATGTGGGTCCAGGACGTGGCCAAAGAGACTTATTAATTGTACAAATTGAATTATTCCAGAAAAATCTATGGCATTAAAATTTCCTGACTCTGAGTCTTTATGACAAAATGACATTTAGTGTGTAAATATTTACTGTGATTATATTTTCTTCCTTTAAACCTACCAAGAAGCTCTAAGACATTCATCTAGAAGTAGGTTATCATGGAAAAACTGTAGTACAGCACTCAGTAGAAAATGTTTGCTTTGTTAGGCCGTTCAAACTGCAGACAAATTGGATTTGTTGTTCATATCAGATCCTTTTTGTTATTTGCAAGTGATTAAATCTGCTTTATGTTTACAGCCAACACTAACCTATCTGAATATGCTGTCAGTAACTGTGCTGCTATGCTGGATTTCAGTTGCAGATGGAGGAGAGATGGGGGTGCATCATCTCCCTTGCCAATCCATCACACTGTCAAAGTTAAAGATTCATTTTTTGCCACTATATGTGATTCCCAGCACTTCTGTCACTTCCGTGTTAATGTCACATAGAGATTGACACAAAAGACACATTGATATCTGAATGGAGCATCAATACTGATACATTTGAAGAAATTTTATTAAAATCACATTTCACACCACCTCTAAATGGTGGTTTGAGTTTGGAAAAACTTACTCTGTCTGTCTGTACTATACAAATCAACAGAGTCTAGATTTGTCAAAAATCTATAAAATGGGCCCCAAGTGGCTCAGCAGGCTAAGATGCTAACACCATGACCAGAGGATCATGATTTCAAATCCTGGTCATGCTGTTTGCCATCAACAGCCGGGGCCCATGAGAGCAAAATTGGCAATGCTCTCTCTGAGCAGGTAGATGGCGCTCTCACTCTCCCTATCACTCACACATTGCAATGTCTGCTGGCTCAGGCATCTGCTGATTGGTCCATTCAGAGCTGGGAACCCTGCACTTTCCTCTGAGCGCTTTAGGCTCACCAGTGACGGTGTATCAGCTGTAGTTAGAAAAGAGACAGTGGCTGGCATCACATGCAATGAAGGAGGCTTGTGCTTGTCTTCACTTTCCTAGAGTCAGGGACAATACAAAAGTAATGGGGAGAGTCCTAACAGAGGGGATGGGCTAATTGGGTACTACTACACTGGGGATAAAATTGGAAAAAAAAAAAATAATTCTGTAAAATGTCAACATTTTAGTTGGCAGCCTAAACAAGGCATGATTATAATTCTGAATAATCTGAACTTGTATTTCTTGCAGATATCTGTCCGATATGCATTGAAATTGCATTCTAGGGCTCAATTTAAGGGTTGAATGAGAAGGAATGCCATTATACCAGTTTAAAAAATTGCAAAAACCATCCTTTGCACCCTTCTGATCATTGTTGTTTGATAGGACTGGACCACATAACGATGGCTTCCAAGTTATGTGAGAAAGAGAAGGGGAAGTTCTTCCAACCAAATTACTTTCAGGGTTGTGTTTCTGAATGCAAACAACAGCATTTTGAACACTTTCCTTTCCAGTGATGCATTTGGTTGAGCATGTGGAACCACTGTAGTTCAGATTCAGGCATAGTGAAGATAAGTGTACAGCAGGGTGTGCTGTGTTTATCCCCCCATCCACCCAGCACATCCTCACCCACACAGCCTCAGGTAAAACCACTGAACAGTGCTACATCTACTAGGGTTGAGCCGGATACTCGTTTCAGACAAGTATCCGGTACGGATAAAGCATTTGTGTCGAGTACGATCATGATATGAGTAAAACTCGTCAATATCCATGCTCGTGCTGAAGGAAAATCCTAATTGGGTAACTGACTTGGGTATCTTCACAATCTGTGATTGGCCAGTCACACAGAGTGCCTGCCCCTCCCTACACAGACGCATTTCTGTGTGTGTGAAAGTGGGACACAGCTCTGGCTGCACAGACAGTCAGTCAGTCACACACATGCACACACAGACAGGAACACACACACACAGACACACGCACACACACACACACACACACACACCTTAATCAAAATTGTTTAATTTTGTGTGGGAAACAAAATGCCAAGAACGTTAAGTAGTAAAAATAAACAAATAATTGAAAGAAAAAAAAATCTGTTGGATCATAAAATAAAACAAATTAAAAAAGGAAGTTGTGTTGAGTATGACAACACTTGTTCATAAATAGTAAATAGTTCTCTCTATTTATATATATAAATAGTTTGTGATCAAAAACATTGATTTGAATCTCAATGTTGAAGCTGTTCTGTAAATAGTTTTCAAATAAACAAAACATAGCAACGTCTGATCATCCATATCAATTACAGCCTTAAAATAATGTACTGATTTAAGCCCCACCCACCACACCCAATTCCAGGTTAGGCCCCACCCACTCCAAGTACAGATACAGATAATTTAGATGGTTGAACAGATACATATAGTTGGTGATAGATGGTGGTGTACTCGCTCATCCCTTACATCTGCTCTCATCGGTTAAATGATGATCACTGTATTTATCTTTCTAAGTAGATAAAGAGTAGTTTGTATGACGTGAGATGCACTGAAATTTGGCCTCTCTTTGAATGAACTAGAGATTGTTTGCATGTTTTTCATTACAGCACACCTTAATTATTGTAATTCTCTTTATATGAGAGTCAATCGTCATTATCTCATCTGCAACTCATCACAGAAAACTACACTCAATCTCATGACAGCATCTCACCTGTCATGCTCCACTTACATTGGCTTTCTGTAAAATACACATTTTAAAATCATACTGTTTGTTTTTAATTTCTGCCTCAACAATGAGTGTCTAGAAATGGAGCTTTTGACCTTTGTCAAAGTGGCTCAGATTCTTCTTCTTGTTCAATGTCAAAATGTGTAATGTTGGTTACAGGAGTGTGTAAGAACATGTAATACTTTGGGCTGCATTTTGTGATTTTGATGGTGTAACTCTGGTGTATATTCTCTATTTAATGCTTAATATTGTGTATTTACATACTGTGAGGGTCTCTGCTTCTAAGATTTTCACTCACCTTCACACGTGTATTAATGTAATGTGACAAAATTGATTTAATTTGATCTGTCAAACGATTAGATCTTATTGCTCTGGCATGTCCCTTTGGTACCGACTGTCTCATGCTCTTGGTTCAAATGCAAAGGTGAACGTGCATGTTCAGTAGCCATGCCTGTTGAAAAGCTTAACTTATAAACCATTAGCAAATGAACATTATGAGTAAATGACTCGTATGACTTTGGTTTTCTTAGTGCTTTCTTCATTTAATTCAATGTACTTGTGCAACACTTTGGTCAGCTTCTTAAATGAGCTTTAGAAATAAATTTGACTAATTGTCCCTGCTGCTTCAAGAGTCTGCAATGAAAATCTTCACATATGTAGTTGCCTGTGCTTTTTAACATGAGCATCTCCTGAGCTTTGTGACTGGCTGGTTGGAAAAGCATGCTGGGGCAAACATCTGGCTGAGAGATCAGCATCTTCCCCTGTGTAGCAGAATATGGAGATGGAGGGAGGTTGCGAATAAAGTCTGATGTCAATGGGGCATAAGAGTACAAAACTCTCTTCCCACATATAACGTAAGATGACTCCAGAGACTTCAGAGAAACGATCCTTTCGAGAGAAAAATGTGTTTTTTTCATCATTTCAGGAGACATAAAGGGTTGCAGCATCTCTGTAGATGTATAAAGTTAGATTATCATGCCTTATCCTTGTGTTACATCATACTTTTCTTGGTGCTCTTTGAAGTTCTTGTGCTTGGTGCTAGCTTCATCACTGCAAAAAAGCAACTCTCACTTCACCTCGCCCATTTCTAATTGGTATGGAAGAAACACAAGGTTTGTGAATCTGAGCCAGAGCCAGAAATGCTATTGGGAGCCATATGTCCCTTATCCCAGCCCAATTAGTTGGACAAACCAGCAAGGGGATCTTTGATATGCATTGATTACTGACCTTACAACAGCAACACTTGCATATTCATGAACAAAAAAGCCAGTCATTCAGAACCTCCCTCATTAATGCATCATCTGCCCAGTGGTGGCTGACAAACTCGACTGGCAGCCAACGTCATCCTCACAAATGGAGATAAAATCTGCATGATATTTTAGCCAAATGTCCTGGGACTTTCAGGGGCTGAGGCCAATATTAATGCATATTCATAATAACATCATTTCAGTTATAAACCATCTAGTGAGGGCTGCTTCTCTTCATGAGCTGGGATGACAAGTGAATTAGTCTCTCATTGCTGCAGTAAAGAGTGAGGCAGGATATGTTAGAGGCTCAGAATAAGATTGTGAGAGAATAAAACCATGCTTATGCAACAAGATTTTATCCTGAGAAATTGTGGACAATTCCAGAATTATTAAATAATGTGATTTATCTCAGAAGTATAATCAAGGACTTCAAAGGCAAAAGTAATTTCAGGAAAGCTTTCATTAAGTTATAAAGTTATATTTTATGTGGCATTGCAGCATATATATGTGAATAACATTGACTATCATAAGTGTTTGGGATATATTATATTGAAAGCAAACACTTGATTGTCATGGATAATGTGCTGGATGCCTGAGAAAAATATGCAACCCTGCAGATTTGAGCAACATTGACCAGGGTCAGAATGTGTGGGGCTAATGGTCAGCACTGATGAGTACCAACAATGGAATCCAAATCCCAAATCTCAATCCAATCTAGCATCTGTTGGATGTGCTGGAGGAAAAGACTAATATGTTGCAGCTTCACTTCACAATGTTCACAAAGATCTGCTTCAAATGTCTTAATGCAAAGTACTACATGGTACCTTCAGATATCTTGTAGTGTCAGTGGGTCAGAGCTGATTTTCTGGCATGTGGATGATTGACAGCATGTCAGTCATATTAACACATTAGTATAGGAACCTGCAAGATTATCAACAAGACAACTTCAAACATCAAACATCCAATTAATTTGATTAAAATGTTACTTAGCTGATATGCAGGTTTGAGGTTTGGTGTATATTGTCTGTAAATGCCTGTAAATGAACTTTTGTGGACTCTCTTGACTTAGTCTTGGTCCACTTTAGACTTGACTTGACAAAATAGTCTCAACCAGCCGTAGTCTTAGTCTTGTCTTGGTCATGCCTACAGCTCTATGTCCTTCCATATTATTTGACTGTGTTGTGTACAGCACATGGAACTTGAACTTGGAGGTTGAACTTGACAGTTGGAGGCGTTTTACATTCAATTGTAAAATTGCACACACAGTAGGTGTTCTATTAGCTTTGAGGCTTTCACACAATTAATTAGTGCCCAAATTCCCCTGACATCCAATTAAACTTCCCAACAGCTTAAGACATCAGTAATCAACTGGTTTACTCTACTGTCAGAGGACTGCCTTTAGGAGTTTAGGATGATACAATCATCCAATCATTGATTTGCATAATTGTTCTTTTATCCAGAAGCTTTTATTTAATTTGAAGAGGTCAGATGATTTTGTCATGGTAGGATTTAATATGCTAATATGGTGTTCACACTTTTTGGAACTAAATGGAGTTTTTAAACTGTATTTTTTTGTGGATTAGCATGTTGATTCTCTTCACATTTACAGCCTGATTAGAGACTTACAAAACATTTCTCTTTGAAGAATATCCAAAGAGCACTGCTGTTTTATCAGCGCGAGCTGTTGTGCTGCTTTTGTTGTTGCTGTAATGAATGCAGGTGGCAATTAGGGATAACGAGAGAAGCGTAAATGAAGAGTAAAACATCGCTCCCCCTCCTCACAAGCTCATTCTCATGTTAAAATGCAATACTTTAAAGGAGTCTGACTGAAGACTCACAGAAGGGTTGCTTGTCGTACATTTACACTGACAAATTCTCATTAAAAATCTCAGGTTGTTGAGAACAATGGCCCTGTCTTTTATAGCTTTGTGTATCCCTCCTTCATGGAGCCAAGGTTCAAAATGACTGAGTCTCTATTGTTCCTATTCTATTACAGTCTGTATTACAATAAGGCCATTTGCATTTTTGTTCACCCATTTTGACACCCTTATGTACACATTAGACTCTTGTATGGTTATAAATCCATCATCATGTATTGTGCAATTCCATAGAAGCAGATAAAAGGTTCATGCCAAAGCATAAATGCAAATGTCCCCATAAAGGTCCAGCATGTTCCTTAAGGTCCTACAGCATATCTTAAAGGTTCACTACATTCACTTTTCCAGAATAAAGAGAAGGGTTGTACTTTAACTGCACTTTTTAGAGTCTGGAGGCAGGACCTTTTCTGGGGAATGTAGAACATGTATGTGTCATAAAGATGTAAAAAATTAGAATATTGTGAAAATGTTCATTGTTGTTTATAATGTAATATTTTATATTCACAACACGTAAAGTGAATTCAAGACTTTATAGCTGTAACATTGATCAGTTTTGCTTAATGCCTCTTTTCACATTATTAATTTTTATTAGCATTTCTTTTGGAAATCAAGGTTTTAGAGTATGGAGGAAGAGTAGAGAGACCAAGGTGTCTGAAGTCCAGTGTGAAGTGTCTGCAGTCTGTAATGATTTGAGGTGTCATGCCATCTGCTGGTGTTGCTCCACTGTGTTTAGTCCAAAGTCAACACAGCATCTAACAGGAGATTTTAGAGCACTTCATTCTTCCATCTATTACCTGACGGACCAGTGCTACTACCTGTGCTACCAAATAGTTTTATGACCATGACATTACTGTGCTTGAATGCCCAGTCAACTCTTGAGCACAGTGATCAACATGAAAAAACTTGAAATATGTCACTATATAAACCAGTTTACAGATGAAATTTATTTTACTGTATAAATGTAATTACATAACTTTCATTACATTATGTGATAAAATTACATTTCATTTATATGTTCTATTTCCAGGTCTTCACTCCTGAACTTGTTCTACTAGTTTCAATGAATGATGACCTATTCATTACAAATTACATCACACGTTTGTAATTGTTAGTAATAACTGAGACCTTGAAAGGGTAAAAGTGTTAAACAGTTAAGCAAATTGAAGTGAACTAGTCATTCATGTCTAACCTGAACCTGCTAGAGCTTTTCAAAATGCAAGAGGAACCCAGTACACCGGCATTAATAAACCAAAAGTTTATTCAGTGGCAGCTGGTGAACAATAATGTAGGTGGAATAATTTGAGCTATATTCAGTCAGTTTCCACAGTCATCTCAAAATGATTTAACACAAACTGCAGGACAGCAGTGCTCTGTGAAAAAGTCACTAACTATTTAATTGGCATTAAAGACTAATAGTTAATGAAAACTGTCATTACATGTAAATGTGCACAAATATAAAGTACAGTATGTGTCATTAGATTACCAACTGAGTCTGGAGTCAGAAACATACAATAAAATGAGTAAAAACACTATTAACTCTAAGTATTAGACATTTCTACAGTCATGTATTACATGTCAATAACACCAGATGTTCCTAAAAAACTGACTGTTTTATTATTGATAAAAACATGTACTGCACTAGATATTTGAGACTATTATCTTTCATTTACAGCAATAAAACCAAGCTAATTTTTGTGGCTAATGTGAGTGACTGAACAACATGATATCTTAATAAGTTAAACAACAACTTTGGCCTGGTTTGCCCAGATGGGTCAAATATTTTATATATTACGTTATTGAGCATGTTTAGCACATACATACTTAAAATACGTATATGTACTGATTATTTTAAACATGTTTATTCCAAAAAAAATTAAATAATAAACAATGTCAACCATGGAGGTTGATGCACTAGTGCCCTCTATTGGCCACTGAGTGTTTTTACACAGAACTTCTATGAATTTTTTTTTTTTTTTCAGAAATAATCACATTTCAACATTTCTCTGCCTTGTTTGACTCCAAAATGACTGGAAATCTTGTTACTTCCAGCACGACAGCTGAATATCAGACTGTAGTTTCTTTTTGGATCTCAGCAGACCTGCTTATACTGACAGGAACAGAAAAAAAAACTGATATAACTGTCTGAAGATAATACTGTTAGTTAAGTCTGATGGCAGAATGGGCTGATGGGACTCATCACTCTGATAAAATCTATCTTCTAACTCTTGGTAAGAGTGATGCAATGGCCTATGCTGAGGCAAATGTGCATCCAGCAGAATTTCTTTGTAATTTCTGGCTTTGTGAAGAGATTGTGAAACACCAAAAGGCTTCTACTCTCCATCCAACATGTCTTTTCTGTATTTTTATTTTGCCTTTGGTTCAACATTCATCACTGCTTTTGTTTAGTAGGTTTACGCTACATGACTGCTGTTAATGTTATAGGTTAGGTTATAATAGTACATATAATAAGGTTATAGACTTTAGTACAGCTGTTTACCGTCAGCCAGACATTTAATGAAAATTTTGTGTATGGCATCATTTGCCATAAGAATGAATGGTTTCACACTTATTTCACTAACGCTGAACCTTTTTCTTATTCATACAATGATGAACATATCTCACATTTTTGTGAGTAATTGTATTTATTGTTGTTGTTTATTGATTATTAGCTTTTATTCTAGTGTTTCCATGATATTTCTATGTCTTTTGATGTACCGCAAAAAATATGTGTAAAATTATGAGAGTAACAAGCTGTATTAAAGCCTAATAGCTCAGTGTCAACAACTTACACTGAGCGGTTTCACTGCCTTACTTTCTACCATAGAAGATTGAGCATCTGGACAAACAAAGACAATCTCAGCACTCAGCATTCTATATGGTGTACAATACACAATAGGTCCTAACACATGGCCTGTTTTTGAGATTTTATCACCCCCTGTTGGGATACAGGTTTGCTTTTTTGTGTTCTTATGTGGATGTAGATATTTGTGTAGAAAAAAGATAAATCTGCATCTCAGCCCTGAACCTGATCCTAATGCTGGTCCTAAAGCTAAAACAAAAGACCGTTTGATATTGTTACGAACATCGGTATATATAGTGAGCAATCAAAGTAAGACCTATTTCTTTTAAAGCAAAGGAAGAGAATGCTGTTTTCAGAAATGTCTGCATCTGTGAAGATGATGCCTGAAAACACCTCTGAACTCAGTGTCACCACTTTCAGAGTCTGTGAAAGGAACAAATGCTCATTTAAAATGCACAACAGAGCACTTTCTGTTTCATTGCACCATAATGCCATTTGGTTTGTGTCTCAAATTCTTCTTTTTGAAGCTATTCATTGCAATGTTGACAAGACAATTATGGCTTGTCACTGTGTCCTTTTATCACATATATTGTGTTCGGTACCAGCATGCCAAATAAACAAAATGCAATTCTGTTTTGTCCTTTTTTATATTTGGTGTTATCTGTACACCTCATTGGCTTATATAACATCCAAAAAAACACACCTGTGCAGCTAACTAGCACACCACTATGCAAGTCAATGTACCCTAAAGACACAATCAAATCCAGCTCTGGTACACTATCACAAAGTGTCAAAGAAATCACTGAGGTGGAAATATAAAAGTTCTGTCTTTAGAACCTTTAATTAGGGAACATAACTGTATCAGATGTGTTGTAATGAATGTATTTGTTGACTCTAAGTTGTCATGACTTTTACACTGATTTTAAAGATACAAATCTATTCCTTTCTCCTGCAAGAGTGAATGTAGTGAATGTTTAAGCTACACACTTGGACCTTAAGGACCACCTTTAAGTGTACAGGAATGCACGGGGGGGTGCTATGATGCAGATTAATGTGGCATTAATACAGGTCAGTAGTTGACTGAACCTTCTGGAAAAGTGAGGAAACATGAAGAGGAGCTGCTGATTATGAGGACAGAAAGCAGATTGGGGTACAGCAGAGTCTGTTCACACCAGTGGAGCAGGAGTGTGGCACTGGGCAGCTGGACACATGCAGCATTCTCAAAAGATATCGGCCAGAAGTTTCTGCCATCTGTTCGTTGTAAAGTGGGCTAGTTCAATCCCTGAGTCTACTGATGAACTTAACATCAAGACAAGCGACTGGAGAACCTCATGTGGACGTAGAACCAAGTGGTAAACCAGTATATTTATACTATATATATATATAAGCTTCTTGGATTTTAACTCATCAAAGACTTCACACAGAACATGACATATGACACTGTTATAACACTGTGTTGAACTTATCGGTCAAACATCTCTCCAGTTCTGTCCATCTATAGATGACAGACCTTTACTAAGGACAGTAATAGCCTGTGCTCCTTTCTAATGTCATTATTCTCACCACTAAGGTAATTATATACTGTATCCTGCAGTGCAGTATTGTTCAAATCCAGCTCTAGAGGACGGTATCACATGGTCTCCCCTGTGTGGTGCACAGGGAGATGACTCATCAACACCCTCTCACTACATGATATTCCAGCTCTGGTTTCCCCTCTCCAGCTTAAGCAATTGGACTTCTCTGCCTATCATTAGCTGGATTAAACCTGAGTCCTGCACATATTCATCATTGGCTGAGTTTTCTGGCAGTTTGCTTTAAACACTTTTTATTTTTTTTTACTTGTGTATATACTGTAGCATGCACACCAATATGTACCATCAGAATCACTGTATTTATATTTATATTCTGTGTCAATGCCAATGTTTGCTATTTAAGATGGTCTGACATGTCTAAAATAAAGCTTTTAAATAAAGTTAGATGTCATGCAGTATACTATGACAATAGCTCTTGATGCATACTGTAATATTTTACTTATGCAGTATTGCATCTGGTGCAAAATCACCAGGCAAGTAGTATATAGTATGTCATTTTCATCACAACCCAGAAAATTTTGCTAACAAGAAATAGATTCTTGGAAGTAAGGCCTATATAATTTAAATTCAAAAGTTTAAAAGCCTTTCAAGTGAAGGTGATCTTAAAAATACTGTAAATAACTTACAGCCACATTTTATTTAAATAGACCATTTCTGATACTTTGTAGATACATTACTTGTATTTACCCTAAACTCACCCTAAACCTAAACCCTAAACATAACCTCAGTCAAAAACCTAATCCTAACCTTAAATATGGTCCTAATCTTAACCTAAATATGTTAAGTATCAACTGAGTTAGCCTGTAAATAATAATCTTTACAGAGCACAATAGCAGCCCATCAAGACCCAACCTAAAACAAGTGTGAAGCTATTGTAAGAAAATTGGCAATGCTCTGTCTGGGCGGGTAGGTGGCACTCTCTCTCACCATCACTTTCACATTGCAATGTCTGCTGGCTCAGGTGTCTACTGATTTTTCCATTCAGAGCCGGGAATCCTGCACTTTCCTCCAGGCATATTAGGCTCCCCAGTGATGATGTATCAGTGGTAGTTCGAAAAGAGCTGGTGGCCGCATCACATGCAATGGAGGAGGCTTGTGCTTGACTAGCGGATGGGATGGCTTAATTGGCTACTACTACTACATTGGGAAGGGGATAAAATGGCAAAAAAAGCATTTAAGAACATAGTGTTTTCAAAAAACACTTGTTGTTCTTAGAATTATTCTTAGAAAATGATTCATTTGAAAACTATCATTCTTAAGATCTAATTTGAAAAGTATTGTAGACTGCAGAAGAGTTGAGGTGTGTTGAGTGGTACATCTCCAAGACTAGGGCTGGACACTCCTATCTTTGATGTTCCTCAGCCAACATTTCACATTTTATTTAATACAATGAAGTATTGATTCTCAGATATGCCACTGAAATAGAATAATGGCCACATCAAAAGAACAACTAGAAGAGCTGGTGAGTCGCACTGAGAAGGCTGCAAAGGAATATAACATGCAGATCAATGCAG
>BRDA01026488.1:6446-24791 GCA_036984385.1 Crenuchus spilurus
CCAAAAATTTTTCACTAATTTCTGTATGAAAATATTGGAACGAAAATTTATCAGAGAGAACATACCATATTTGACCACACATAAACTCATAAAATCATAACAAAAGGTTATAAAAGTATGTCTTTAATCACTTTTTAAAAACCTGAATTGAGTCAGATAATCTGATCTCATTTGGGAGACTATTCCACAATTTTGGAGTGCAAACTGCAAAGACCTGGTCCCCCTTTGATTTTAGTTTAGTACGGGGCACAATTCCAACTAATAAATGTGTTAATAGGTGTATATGACTCTAGAAGTCTCTATGACATTCTCGGTTTGATTGGTTTGTCTGTATTATTTCAGAATGTTTGGTTGTTTGGACTTAATTAATTAATTTATGTCATGATTTATTTTATCCATTATAATTAATAATGTTTTTGTGCCTTTAAAACCACTATTTGTCCTTGACCTGGGTTTTGATGACTCTGTTGTATTGTGTTTCATTCAAAAATAATTCTCAAACTGAAACACTCCTTATAACATCAGTATGAGCAAGTGAACTAAAACTGCATATCTGGAGCTGAAACCTGTAAGCTGAATCAGTGGTTATTTGTAAACATTTTGGTATTTTAAAAGTTAATGTGGCTGAGTTTCCATAATTTGGCTCATATGAGCTGGGGACTTAATTGCATGGTTTAAAAAAATTATTCACCACTGTGTTACAGACATAGAAGTTTGACCCCTGCCTTTATCACACCTGTGCGGTGACCACATACATACAAAAACACTAGTGGGTAGTAAGAAGTAGTAAGCAATGAGCACACACAACCCCATCAGTTGCAGTGCCTGGGGAGCAGTTGTGGACTAGGTGCTTTGCTCAAGGGCACTTATGTTGTGTCTTGCTGGTTTAGGGGACTGAACTTTTGGCCCCACGCCTGCTTCTCTAATCTTTTGGCCATGGCTGCCTCTGTATAAACTTACATGCTGCACCAAACTTTTTTCTGTTGAATTATGTACTGTTGATATAACAGTGACAATGTCTTACTCAACACTTATATGGTCTTGTCACATAATGAAAACTGAATGTGTGGTTCACAGGGCAGTCTTGGAAACAGCACCTAATAATAACTACTGCAGTAACATCAGCTACAATACCGCAAATCTGAAATGAAACACAATCTCTGAATGTTGCCTTTATGAGGATGCTCCCAGAGGCTGCACTGTGTATTATTATCATTATTATTTAGACACTCATCTCTGAGCCAATGCTTTATTGATTCTCCTGTAAGATATGGTCACAGAGTGCTGTGTTAAGAGGTTTTTGTATACAAGGCACTGAAGCAACTGAACTGAGAGAAAAGAAACATCTCTCCACAGGTTCCACAAACCTATTCCATTATTCACTGATCCATTTGTAAGAATCTGAGCTACTGCTGTAGATGTTCACACATTGCTCCTGCAGCAATATAACACTTTTACCTATGTGAATATTTAGCATTTATGCTTTGTTATCAAAATATATTCTGCTATGACATTGATTGATGACCTCTCAGTTTGAGTCCACTTTGCTGAGGAAGGGAAATGGATACCTGAGAGGTGGTGCAGGGGGAAAAAACCTGAGGAGAAAAAAGAAAAGGAAAAAAAACCCAAACAAACAAGGGCAAATAGTCATTCATCACTATGACAGTTAAAAACCCATCTTAGTAATTACACTTGATTCCAGCTCTTGGCAAACTACTACTTTTACTAGCATGGCGGAAAGTGTCAGATGAAGCTCTGAGATAGCTTCAAAGATCGATGCACTTTATCCGAATGAGAGTGAGGCTGATAAACAGTAAACAAATGTTTTGGACACTGTGATACATTCACTTGTGATGGATCTGGCGTCTGGCTGGCACAGTTTTAGCACAAGACAGATGATGGGGAGTAAGTGAAGTGGACGGTGGTGGCCTATGAAGTGATGATTCTTCTTCTTGGAATCTGATTATCAATTTCTTACGCCAACATCCAAGTCTGATGTTAGACAACAAGGACCTACAAATTAATTCAGATGTTGTGTAGAATTAGAATTAAGCTCACACTCAGTCTGTTATGAACATAAAGGGGAATGTAACGTTCTAGAGAAACTTGACGAGTCATAATTGTTCACAAAGATGATGGGAACCAGATGTCTGAAGCATTTAATACCTCAAAGGTAACACATAGAAAGCTATTATGTAAAATGGTTATTGTCCATTAATGGGTGGCATATACGGCACTGAAAGCCAGAATAGCATTGATACACAAAGAAAATTAAGTACAGATTCGGACTTAAAAGAGTACAAAGGTTGTCGCTGGAGCTGTACTTTATTGAGGTACAGTAGAGTACCTTTCCATTGTTGCACCCATGGTTTTTGTACTAGTTAAGGTATTATACCCAAAAAGATGATAAAAAACCTTTGAGTACAAGACATTACTTTATGTCTTTATATTGTACCTCTGGTTTTTAGTGTGTATATATACTGTAGCTATATATTTTGCTTGTATTTTGTGTTTATTTCACATTCATGCATGAAAGGGTTTAATAAATCTCACTGAATACTTTATGCTGAGCAGTTGAAAAAATTGTGGAATTTAAAAATAAACGTGCCAGAGGAGTTCTTTAGAGCAATGCAATATAATATCCACATTTGATTCATTTCAATTGATGGTTTTGAATGAAATGCTCCAGCATTTCTGAATCTCATTTCTATCTGCATTGTGAATGTTCATCTAACTTCAAATACATTTGGCTGTTACCATGGGGAACTACCTTCTATTACAGACTAATAGCATGAGACAAAAATTTGACTTTTGGCCCAGATAAAAATTATAATACTAACATTCACAGTATCAAAGGTAGGAGACTCTTAGTCTTGGATATGAAATGGTTGAGTTCATTCCTGTCTTTATTATTATTCTGAGCTCAATGTGACTTTATTTAGATCTTTATATGATTTTATTTAGATCTCTAATAGTCAGGAAGAGTCAGGTATGAGATTACTGAATTATTGTTCTAATGATCTGAAGAGCAGGAGACTTAAACCAAAGTCTTGATTTTGTTTTGATTTGATGCCACTGTTGTATCAGAGAAGCTACAGAAATGTAAAGATCTTTATACGGTGGTGCTTGAAAGTTTGTGAACCCTTTTAAATGTTCTATATTTCTGCATAAATATGACCTATTTTCACTCAAGTCTTAAAACTAGATAAAGAGAACCCAGTTAAACAAATGAGACAAAATATTATACATGGTCAAAATGATATTGAAAATGATTCAATATGACGTATTTGTGAGTGTCAAAAATATGTGAACCCTCTAGGATTAGCTGTTAATTTGAAGGTGAAATTAGAGTCAGCACTTTTTATCCAATGAAATGACAATCAGGTATGAGTGACACACTGTTTTATTTAAAGAACAGGGATCTATAAAAGTCTGCTCTTCACAGCACATGTTTGTGGAAGTGCATCATGGCACAAAAAAGATTTCTGAGGATTTTAGAAAAAGAGTTATTGATGCTCATCAGGCTGGAAAAGGTTATAAAACCATCTCTAAAGAGTTTGGACTCCACCAATCTACAGTCAGATAGATTGTGTACAAATGGAGAAAATTCAAGACCATTGTTCCCTTTCCCAGGAGTGGTCGACCAACAAAGATCACTCCAAGAGCAAGATGTGTAATAGTCAGAGAGTTTACAAAGGACCCCAGGGCAACTTCTAAGCAACCAAAGTCCTATCTCACATTGGCTAATGTTGTTGTTCATGAGCCCACCATCAGGAGAACACTGAACAACAATGGTGTGCATGGCAGGGTTGCAAGAAGAAACTCACTGCTATCCAAAAAGAACATTGCTGCTCGTCTGCAGTTTGCTAAAGATCACATAGACAAGCCAGAAGGATATTGGAAGAATGTTTTATGGACAGATGAGTCCATGGATAATTGAAAAGTGTTATGTTTAGAGAAAAGAAAACACTGCATTCCAGCATAAGAACAATATCCCATCTGTGAAACTTGGTGGTGGTAATATCATGGTTTGGGCCTGTTTTGCAGTACCTGGACCAGGACAGCTTGCCATCATTGATGGAGTAATGAATTCTGAATTATATCAGAGAATTCTAAAGGAAAATGTCAGTCCATGAACTGAATCTCAAGAGAAGGTGGGTCATACAGCAAGACAACAACTCTATGCACACAAGTTGTTCTACCAAAAAAGTTTAAAGAACAGTTACCAGAAAAACATTTAGTTGTAGTTATTGATGCAAATGGGGGTCACATCAGATATTGAAAGCAAAGGTTCATATACTGTCACAAATGGTTTATTAGATCATATTCCTCAATAAATAAACAAGTAAAATATGTTTGTCTCATTTGTTTAACTGGGTTCTCTTTATCTAACTTTTATTTGTGTGAAAATCTTATGATGTTTTAGGTCATATTTATGCAGAAATATAGAAAATTGTAAAGGGTTCACAAACTTTCAAGCAACAGTGTGTCACATATATATTTTATATGGGTTTGTTCCCAATAACTATTCTGGCATCTTTATTTTCACAAATGTATGTGCTCTTCATGCTGACACCTATAATTTTCAGGCCAGAGAACTATTGCAGTTATTACTTTGGCTTAAATGACCACTTTGCTCTATTGTTAGTATATTGTTTATTGTGTCCTGCTCTAATTACACCCATAACAAAAGCCTTTTAATCAACTCTCAGCAGTGCTGTATGGTCTTGTAATTATTAAAATGAAAAAAAGCTGCAAGTGGAATATTTTCTCCAGTTTTATGGGAAACAAATCATGTTTTGATGAACAGGCCTGTGAGAAATTGGTGAGAGGAAGTGCAGAAACCCGTCCCTGTCAAACATGACTCAGCTGCCTTTGCTGGCACAAACAGAGATGTCCATTGCTCAGTGAATATTCATAACATTACAGCTATCTCTGTCACAGCTACGCACACATGCACACACGCGTCAGCTTTTTAGACACACTTTTCACAAACAGAATTCCATCCAGTGAGATATTTATCACATCTCATTTTACTTCATTTTTGACCAGCTTTTTGTACACTGATCAGTGTTAATAGGTGTATGGGCAGGCCAGAACAGTCAACTGCATAAGGGCACCACTTAGCTGAGAATCCTTTTGTGTGTGTAGGCTAGAATCCACAGTTGACTAAACTATTAACACAATGTCACTCTCATTAAGATGAAGCATTTCACACTCAAAACATGATGTGCTTCTACTACAAAATAGCTTGAGAGCATAAAGAACTGATCAACAGCTTCAAGTGAATGACTGAGTACTGTGAACACTGATCATTTTTACTCACCCTTGTACATTTATATAGTTTGTTTTCCAGTTTTCAGAAAAGACAAATACATTACTTTTAACATAATCTGCCTGTTTTTCACTACACTTTGTCCGTCAATCAACAAGCTCTCATATTATTTCATTAAAAATTATTTTGGCTGAGCTGAGAACCACAAATGCACCACTGTCTTCACTTCTTTATCAAATGTGAATCTCTTTCCTTCTATGGCTCCTTTCAGGGGACCCAAAACAATGTAAGCATTAATTTCCTGGCTGAAGGTTGATTTTTGAATGTTTTCTTGCTAAGTAATTGAGGATGCTTCTATTTCAGACTCTTAATACTCTCTGTCGTTTACTCTTAATATTGGTCTAAATTTTGTTTGCAGATGTTCAATCTAATCTGCAGTGAATCACTGCATGCTGCTGTTATTTTGTACAAATCATAAGTGTTGTGGCCATTTTGGTTGCACTGCAGTCATAAATTAAATAACATAACACATTCAAACTTGCACAGATGTTTCTATGGAGAAAGTGACCTAGTGCACAAAGTGTTTGTTGATAAGACTTTGCAGACACAAGAAGTTTAAACTAAAGTGAGGATAATTTTTGACGTACTATTATACAGTATATCTTAACATGCAAATTCATTCTAAATATAGCCTATATATTTAACGATTCCATTTATTTATGAAATTATTAGGAGATAATTTAATGTACAGCTACAACTATATTCTCTCTCTCTCTCTCTCTCTCTCTCTCTCATATATATATATATATATATATATACTCAATAAAATTACTTTTATTAAATAAATCCTGGGCTTGTTGTTTTGGAACTGAGCTTGTGACTGTAAGGTTTCAGGTTCAAGCCGAGCTCGCCTACAAAACCTGACTGAAGTCCTCTTGAGTAAGGTACCTAACCCCAAAATGTTCCCTATGCATTGTGGCTAGGGCTGCCTTCCACTCAGGGCAAGTGTGTGCACTGCCCCCTAGTTCATTAGTGTGTGTTTCAATTAACATATGGGATAAATGCGGAGGTAAAACTCCTTGTGTGCATGCACATTGGTCAGTGTGTCACTTTTGCTTTTTACTTAAAACAAGAAAAAATGTTAAAAAAATGAAATACTCTTAAAATAAGCTTTTAACATATCAGAATGAGAAATATTAGAAATTTGGAATATACTTATGATGATCTCACTTGTTAAGATATTGTTTTTTTGCAGTGGTTTTCAACAAGAAAAGGCTATATATACTTTTCACTTGAACCTTTTCCCCACTGCCAGATACAGTCTGCTTTTTCCATTTCCCTTGAGCATCTGAGATGTATTCAAATTCGAATGCTCATGACTGGCTGCCCTGCTATCCACACAGCCCTGAGGCTGGATTTTACTCTATTTTGGGATTGAGTGATAGTGTTTTCTTTTTTTAATTCTTAGAATAATGTGCCTTGGTATAGTATCTAGTGAAATGACTTTTGAAGAAACATTTTCTTCTGCTTTGGGAAAATGTTGAGCAGCGGGATGTATAGTTTCGCCCTGGGCACATGATTGGCATGCACTACCCTTGGGTGCTAGGCATATTTTTAAACTGAACATTGTTATGAATATATATAATACATATTCAGTTTAACTGGACAAGAGTACAGTAATATTGTAGCTTTGTAGGTTTACAGTTACTGACTGTAGCTCCACTGATGCTGCATAATTTATCAGCCAAAGCTCTAAACCAGTGGAAAGGAACCACCATATTATTTGGGTGGTAGACCATTCTCAGCACAGCAGTGACACTAATATGATTAATCAAAAGTATCTAGTTACAGTGTGCCTGTGAGCAGTAAGAGAGGAAGGACAAGAGGATGAGTAATACAGACTGTTTGTGAAAAAGATCTAAAGTCTCTAAATGTACACCTACGAGGTGTACCAGCAAAGTATGCTTTCTAATAAAGTGACTGGTAAGTGTACACTTTAGTAGGTGTACCTGACAAATGGGAACTGTACCACTTAAGACAAATGTCATGAAAAATTAAACTGAAAACCTTTTGCTGGATTTTTTAACTCTAGCTTGTGCTGGAAATAAGTTCAGAATATTCTATTCTAATTAGATTCTCAGTCACTGGTTTGTTATGTTATGTGGTTTGAGAATAGCCTTCAAGTTAAAAGGAAAATAATTTTTCCTTAGACACAAAAGAGTAATTATGCCTAATGGTACCTCATGTTCTTGCTTCATTGTTTCATGCGAAGATCATTGTATTACCTATTTAATGCAATGGTTCACTAAAAATCATATTTACACTGTTTTCCACTTACTCAGATCAGTCTTCTAGCTCCTGTCTGAAGTGGCTGCCCTGAGTAGTGAGGTTTTCCCAGATAAGTCAAAGGTTCTATAGTTCAAAGTAGGTTTGTATGGTTAAAGTATGGTTAAAAATTTTATCACGATAATTTTTTCTGTATTGATCAATCTCAATAATTATCACGATATAAAATTTTCTAACACAGTCAGTTTTTTAATAACATCTTTCTAAAAACATCAGACTAAATACATGAACTTTTGTTTATGTTTATTACCAGAACATATTATACAGGAACACAGAATGAAAATGACTCAAATACAGTTAAAGATTTCACTGGAACTAAACTTAGTACATTTACATTTTGATTCCCCTGCCCAGAGAAGGTAAAATTTCTAACATAAAAATGTTTAACTAAATTTTTTTAAAAAATAACTAAATATAGTACTCTGGTATGTGTCCTGCAAAGAAGTAGAAAATATAATAATGTAAAAAAAATTATTAACAAGATAAAAAACACATTCCTACTGCAAAGTTCTAAATCTTTTGAACTGTTAATGCAATGCAATTCAGTGTGCAGTCTGATAGTGTGTTGTGTGATTAGGGTGTAACTGATGGCGACACTAGTGAGGAGGATCTAACGAACAGCAGTATCACACTTCAGACCTGACTGTCAAGCTGCTTAGACATGAAATGCAAATGAATGTTAATGCTTATTGAATTCTATTGCCATGGCTTATCATCATCAGCAAGAGAAAATGATTGTGAAACAAATTAAGATTGTTTTTATCGCCCAGCATTAGTTCAAAGTTATAATATGTCCTACAACAACTAGTGTGTGAGACCATAATTAAGATCTGGATGTGCTGTGAGTGAGGTGAGAAAAGTTTTGATGGTGTTTTCTTATTGTTTTTTATTTTTGCTATTTAGATCACTAATTAGCTTTTGTGTTTGTTAGCAAAATCCATCCATCCATCCATTATCTTATCCACTTAATCCTGATCAGTGATGCAGTTTGTCCCTTATCCCCTCACTGGGCACAGGGCAGGGCATTACAGACTATCCTAGCCAAGCCCAGGACAACCCTGTTAGCAATATTAGCCTTGCAAATCCAGTTCTGAATTATAGAAGCAAAATTTAGACTCCAAGTGTGTATTAGCTGATCAATTACACTACTGGTCTAGTTTTAGAACATTTTTGGTGTGTGCCTAGTTGGTCAGGGGTTCATCCTACAGCAAGATAATGACCCAAAACATAGTCCAAGCTCTGCCAAAACTACCTCGGGAACAAAGAACAAGATGGTAAGTGAAAACATGGAAGCACAGTCTCCAGACTTAAACAACATCCAGCTGATTTGGGATGAACTGGACAGAAGAGTGAAAGCAAAGCAAACCTACAAGTGCCAACATTTATGTAAACTTCATTCTATTGTAGAAAGAATGTCACAAGTGTGTTCAGCTGTTATATCTGCCAAAGGTGCTACTGTGATGAGTCCAAAGTTTAGATACATTTTGGTCTATAAATTGATTCCATGAGTTTTTATTTAACTCGTATGCTTTAATTTCAGAGTGTAGTGAGACATTAAGCTGAATAATCTTCAATAAAAAATTAAGGAAAAATTGCCGTGCTCTAAAAAAGCAGTGTACATCAGGGGAAAGTGGAAAAAATGTAAATATAATTTCTGGATGAATCATCCTTTTAATATTTGAAGAGAAGCCAGTAAAGGTCTTGTTAATCTCTAAAGGGTATGATGTAATATGGGCTTAAATGTCTGTAATTTAATTCATAATCTCACTGTTCTCTAGTCTAAGGTCAAGGAGTTTATTGGAGCTGATGACATTTCCATAGCATACTTATATGTAGATGAAAACATGATCTTATGTCTGATTTGTATATGTATTTGAAAGAGCAATATAGAAGGGAATAAAAAGACAGTGGGCAAAGTCTGAATGCATTAAGATTGTTGAAAAAAAAAATTGTTGGTAAATATTATTTCATCACTGGGCACTTGTCTAGCCAACTGCTGACATTCTAAAAGGAAATACAATGTGCTCTAAAGAAGCTGCTGCCAATTTGTGCCTGGTTTTTAGAACCTGAGAATCAGCCTTATTTTATGCTTCTTATGTAAATGGCCTTCAGACTACATTCACATGCACACAATACCATGATTTTTTTTTTGTCTGAACCAAAATGTTCCTATAAAATGTGTGTCAGACACACAAAACTGTGTCCATTTCACCTTTCTGAGTCATATCTGTGGTGTCAAAAAACAGTCATGATGTGAAAAAGTCCATGGAATGATATAAACACCTACATATCCAGATCTGTCTTCAGTAGTAATATCTGCCTGTGTGAATATTCCACAGTTAGAAACAAGCCTTTAATAATGTGGTAAATTATTAGGTTAAGGTATATCATTAAAAAGTCTGACATCAAAATCTCTTCCTCGATAAAAACACCTAACCTCCAACTGCTTTCTGGGTGCCTTGGATAGGGGCTGCTCACGGCTTCGGGCCCATGTGCTCACTGCCCCCTAGTGTGTTCATTAGTGTGTGTATGTGTATTTCACTGCATGGATGGGTTAAATGTGGAGGTCAAATTCCTCTGTTTGCAAGCACATTGTGCAACAATTGTGCACTTTCACTTTCACTACTGTAAAACAACCACAAGAAACTAACATATGATTATGTTAGCAAGCAATCCACTTTGAGAAATATCAGCTATTTTATTTCTGAAACAATGTTCTGAAAATACTGAATAGCAAAGCATCCTGGATGCAGTTCTGGATGACCCAGTTAGGGTTTTGAGGAACCGTAAGAGTATTCTAATGATATTATAATAAAGAAGGTTAAAAATACAAAAGAGACATGGTCTAGCATTGTCTGATCTCTTATCTTGCTGCATGTTTTCATTTCTATTTTTTTATTTCATTTCTAATTTTTTTTGTTATTATTATTATAATTTTTTTAAATTAATAATCTTTGAATTAAATTTGCAACAGCATGTTGCTACACAGTTCATTTGGGTTGTGAATACGAGCCGAGGAGCACCAACAAAGAAACTTTCAATTGCTGTAAACTCCAATTTTTTATTACAAATTTAGAGACAATATTTTTCATTTGTAATCGATTACTTTTCTCAATAATGGACCCAACACTGCAGTCCATTTGTAGAGGCAACTGCAGTTGTAGAGACAATCCAGTTCTATACAGATCAAACACCTTGACAAGTGATATATAGTTATGTGTCACTGTTGCATTCAGAAACAAGCACAAGTGAAACTCAAACCAGAGCTACAGTAAATTCTCATAAAATGTCAAGCTGCTGTCCTTGTGTTGTCCATTTTCCTCAGTGTCAGCATGAAGTGTATTTTTTGACCAGTGTGATAGTGTGAGTTTCCTAAGCAGAACGTGCTGATGTGGCACCCTTTCGGCCATCTGCTCAAGGTCCTGAGGGAGCTCCAGCAAGCAGGGCTCTCAAACTGAACTCAAGACTCCACGTCTTTAAGGAAGGACAAGTTCTACGTACTCTCCTGACACTGCAGAACAGTAGCGATGTTCTGCCAGCATGAGTTACCTAGTGCGGTAGATTTCTATTTGTGGAAAGAAATCAATATGCTTACAGATGGAGTTAGGAGGTGTTCTTGCAATGGGATATTGAGTCTTAAACCAGTAAATCTTGAACCAATAAACTGTCGCTCACCCTTTGAGTCCGATAAATCTTAAAAGGTTCTGCTGCATTACAGGGCATGCTCACCAGTGGGGCTTATTCCATTTCTTGTTTGTGCTCTTATATATCATAAAGAACAAATCTTAGACATTAATGTCTAAGAAGAATGTTATGTAGAATCTTATGTAATCCACAGTGTGATTGAAAGAGATCAGAATCAGGAATTTGTACCAGTCCATGTTGGCATAGGACTCTTTTTTTGTATGACAAGTATAGAAATGTTGTTATTAGGTACACCTGCCTTCTATACACTTAAACGTACACTAGTGCAGCACCCACTACCATAATATTACCATGCTTTTGTCAGTGCTATCTTCAGAATTGTCATGTGGTGGTCCCTGTCCACTGATAGACAGGTTGACAGAGTCTGATTAATTATGCAAGAACAGACAGGCTACAGTTAATAATTACAAGTTACATCTATATGGTAGGTATTCCTAAGGGAATAACCTTAAGAGAATAGCCACTCGTAGCTCAGAGTGATCACTCAGTGGTGATCTCTGACACTTTCCTCATTGCTCCTGTGTTCATTATAGAAGTTCACTGATCCATTGCTCTGTACCACTCACCAGATTCGTCTTCTCCTCTGCCCCCTCACACTGGGCCAATTTAGAGTACCCAATTAATCTGACCTCCATGTTTTTGAACTGTTGGAGGAAATCTTATATAAACTCCCCAGACAAAAATGTCATCTCGCATGTTTAAGGTGGTAGTAACTTTAGGCTCCTGCAGATTTATGAACAACTTTAAGAACGACGTAACTTTAAGAACGCGTTTTTTCCGACTGTTTCCTAAAAGCATTCTTATTTTCCAAACTTATGAACGAGTTCCTAAGTAGCACTTAGTTGACTCCGCCCTCGTGTCTGCGTCAAATAGACTCGGCCAGTCAAAAACTGAACCACCGATTTACATACATTTCTTCATTATTAAGCCACAAACGTATCGTTATGTAAACAATAATTATAAAACCAAACATCAAAAAAGTATTTACACTACATACATGCAAAAAATAAAAACATTTCACTTGCAGTTACTGTCCATCGCATGCCAAGCCTACCTCTAAATAATTAATCAGTGAATTTGATTGGTTAAGAGTTGACAAGCTTAGTAGGCCAATTTGTAACCATTGCTTGGGACACAATATATTAATTTAATACTACAACTGTTACACTGGAAAAAAAACCCCCACTGCATTTATGTAATTTATATGTGTATATCGATAAATATATATTGTACTTTAAACAATCTTAGTTTTTTTTTTATTTTGTGAAAACAGTCATTACAACTTAATAAGTACATGTATGTGCAGTATAGAACTAAGGATGCTGGCTCTAATTTACGTGATGCAATTACGCTTTCAAAAGAAAATGTAAATGTTCATGAATTCTTGTTTGTATATCCACGCGTGTGCTGAGTGTTGCGTTTTTCAAAGGATGATCAGTGGCCTCTTTCATTTTTCAGACAGAACTGCACGTGAACTTCAAGTTAAGAACAACTTGGCCAGTTACGAAAGGGTCAGACACTCGTAGATTTACGAACGAGTTTAAGTATGACGTGGGTTACGAAGGCTTTCGGGAAACACACGTAAATTTAAGAATGTTCGTAAGTACGAGGTTGCGAAGTACTTAACATTAAGAACGTTTTGGGAAATGCACCCCAGGCTATTAATTCCTCCCACAACACTTGCCATTGAGCTTTAACAGAGCCACCATAGAAAGCCTCCTGACCTACTGCTGCATAGTGTGGTTTGCCAGCTGTGCAGCACAGGGCAGGAGTGATCTGCAGCGAGTGGTGAGAGAGGCTGAGAGAATCATTGGAACCACAACCCCCTCAGAGACATTTTCACCAGATGACTGCAGAAAAAGGCCATTTGCATTGCAAGGTCTGGACCCCCCAACAAGAGATAGAGACAATTAAAGACAAACACTAACAGGCTGACTGTGAAAACCATCACTGCACATTCTTGTATATTTCTTTATTATATTTCCCCATTCTTGGATATTATTTTTTAAATTTTATCTTGTAAGTTTTGTATATTCAATGTTTTTGCACATATGATTTTTTCACATTGATGCCTGTGAGGATCCTAAACTGCATTTCACTGTGTTAACACTGTTGATAACATTGTTTTCTTAGTGACAATAAAAATCTATTGTATTCTATTTCTACGGGGTGTACGATGAGATTTACAGATTAAGAAGAGGTGGTGCACAAGGCAGATAATCATTGGCATTTAGTTGTGGCAAAGGCCATAGTGTTAAGGAAGTAGCTGAATTAAAAATTTCCCCCTAGTAATTCAGCAAGATTATGTTCATCTTGAGAACACAGGGTTTACATAAACATTTGTCCACATCTGTTAAGAAACAGTGACTCAGTACAGTTTGTGAGATACATAAGGATTGTGGCCTGATGAAGCTGAAGATTTCTTTTGGTTAGGTTGTGTCCCAAACTTCTGTTCTGAACGAGGAAACACATGAATAGGAAAGGAAGTCACACATCAGCTGCATTTTATGATTTCTCTGATTAAATTAATCAATGATAAGCCCTTACCAAGTCAGACTGTGCTGTGAATGTGAGCAGCAGCATAACTCCTCTGGATATAAATAAATGATGCTTTTAATTTTGGGGTCATAGCAACTCTTAGCAACAATGCACAAGCAGCTGAGGCTGTAGCCGCTAAATGACTTGAAGGGAATAGGAATAGGAAGGGAATTTCAATATATGGTAATAAATTTGATCACTTTATTAAAAAATACATAAAGACAGAATAAATGAATTTGAATAAACTGGTCACTGTAAGAAGCAGTGAGCTTAATGATTTCTGAAATCTTATGAATTTACACTGCTGAGAATTTTGGGATGAATGTCATTTATTGTGGCATTAATGACTGAATGATGGTCCTTGTCAAATTTTGTTTTATTAATTTTATTTTTTTATTGAGAAAACGTGTCAACATATAAAATTTTTTCCCCCCTAGATTGCATTATGTGTGTGTGTTAATGTGTGTGTCTGTATGTGTGTATGAGTCATCTCATGACTCTTTTATTTGTTCCCACTCTGCCCACTTAGCCTCTCAGAGATGAAAGGACCATTTCGCTCTCTCCTCCTTTAGCTCAGGGCGCTCTGTCCCTAAAGGCGTAGCGGTCATCCTGCTACACTCTGTCTATACTCAGGGCTTTTATTGAATCATCTTATATTGGCTGATAAAACTAGATGTTGCTAAAGACGAGACAACACACCCTCCTTTCAAAAGTCCTAAATTCATGTGTTTTAAACCATGTCTAAAAGGTACTTTTAGAAAACATGACAAAAAGACTGCTTCCATCAACACTGTAGGCTTGACCGTATATGGCCTTTTATGGGTCATATTTGGTTTATACCTTATATAGGCTTTATGGGCCATATTTTCCCTATATGTGCTTCTTATTGGCCAATCTGTAAGCCTATGAGAAGCAAAAACGTGATATTAGCAAGATGTCTACCTTGCACGAGAGGTGAAATTTGGTTCCTTTTCTCTGGAAAAGAAGCATGTACGCTACTAGAATCTAGTTGATGATCGATAAATATCCATCTGAAAGATGATGCCATTTATACGGTAATTTTCTCATCACTGCACTGGGATCCACACAGAACCAAGAAAAAGTGCTTCCTGTTGTCCCCACCAACACCACTTCCAGCAAGAGCCTTTCCTTGCAGGTCTCCCATCGGAGTACTAACCAGACCCAATCCTGATTACCTTCAGTGGATTTGTATGTTATCTTGTGAAGGTGCTATGGCTGCTGGCAGACTTAAATGAGCAATGACTCAAACTGTATATTTGATTTTACAAGATGAACAGTTGTTGGAAAATGATCATATGTAAATGTGTTAGGATTACTTTTCGGTACACAAAATGAAACTTAAAAAATGAATTAGAAAAGGATATGGCCCTTTAAGTCATTAAACAATACAAAAATTATAACTACAAATAGTAACCACTAAGCCACCGTGCCGCCAGTAAAGTGTTACTGAAATACTCTTATACAATAGTAAAATCATTTGTAAGTATTAAATGAAATAGAAATATCTTCATGGCCTCAGTATGCATTATCATTGAGGAGGAATGGTAAAGCCTCCATGCTCTGCTGATCTCCATCAGAGAAACTACTTGCTATCACCAGCTATAGCAACTGTGAACACACTAGGTCTCTACCTGATCCTGACTTAAACTCCTCTGTTGAAGAGGAAAGACTGAGCAACTTGGTCTCCACACTTTTCCATACTAAAAATGATGAAAACATGTGGTGAATGGAGTGGTAGGTATAAGCTGAAAGGAGCTGCTGTGTTTCTGAGTCAGGCAACTAAAGAACCCCTGATTGCTGCATGTCACTCTGAGTGGGCTTGGTAAAGTTTCAAAAAATATATATATTGAAATGAGTAGAAATGCTGGAGGGTCTTGGCTTATGGCAGTGCAGCTCAGTTGAGCCCAAATGGATGTCTCAAACAGAGGCATAGAGAGAAGGATCAGTGAGAGCAAGGTAAGAGCCTTATTATGGGGTGACGAATCAGACTTTACAGACAACTAAATCTGAATACATTTATTATACCACTGTAGACTTCCATTGATGAGACTGAAATCAATAAAACATAATATAACTTGACAAAACAAATGAAATTCTTTATCTACAATATATTTATCATTAGTATCTTCTTGTTCTAAATATTTATATATTTTGAATAAAGATAATATATTTTTGCATGTCATGTAATAATTAATATATTATAAAGTATTATTGTTTATACAATCAAAAAACTTTATTATATTAAGTGTTTCTAAATAACTTACATAGAGTAACATGCTAACCCCATTGTTTCCTCTCCTGTCCAAAATACAGAGACATATCTACACTCAATATGAAGGTGAGTCCAGAATGATCCACAATTTAGCTCTATTAAAACTTCTGTTGGCTGCAATGTCTTATCAATGCTTTCTGTACTAGGTTATAGTCTACATGCTAACTGCTGTGCAGGTTTCAACTTATGTCAGGTTCATTTATGACTGCAATGCAACAGAAAGTAGCTGCCCCACTATTAATTTGCACAAAAGAAAAGCAGCGTGCAGAACATTTCACTATGAGCCTGAGAGTAAATAACAAGAAAACATTCAAAACTCAGCCATCAGATGGAAAATTGATGCTGACAGTTTTCTGTATCCCCTGAAAAAGGAGGATGAAGATTCACATCTGATGAAGAGGTGAAGACAGCGGTGCATTTGTGCCTCACAGCTCAGCAAAAAACATTTTAATGAGGGAAGAGGATAGCTTGTTGATAGATGAAAAAATGTATTGAAGCAGAGAGATTATGTGGGAAAATAATGTATGTCTTTTCTGAAAACTGATTAAAACCAATTATATATATATATATATATATATATATATATATATATATATATATATATATATATATATATATATAATACTGTTCATTTACTTGCAGAACATGACAACTGGTAAAAGAACAAAAAATATGCAGGTGCTTTCAAACCTCAAAAAATGAAAAAAGGGCATATTTATTTTTATTAATGTTTAAACACCACAAACCTGACTGTACATCTTTCTTTTCATCACATTCCAGAGGTTTTTAGTACAATTCAGGTCAGGAGACTGAGCTGGACATTTGAAGTGATCTCTTATTTTTTCCAGAGCTGTATAATAGTGTGGAATTTAATAGTAGACTTTATTAATTTAATAATTTAATAATTTCTCTATGATGGACTACTGGCTGCTTGAAACATGAATGTATTTTATATTCATATCTCATAATTCAGATTTTAACTGCAAACTGATGTAAACCATTGTGTATCCTGCACACCTTATCTACCTCTTTTTTCCCTCTTTCCTTTCTCTACTATTGTATATATTGTATATGCTGCTGTAACAATGCAAATTTCCCCATATGAGATAATAAAAGGCTTATCTTATCTTATCTTATCTTAATAATTCAAAGAATTCAGCCATATTCTGAGAATTAATATACACCAGAAAAAAACATAATTTAAAACACAAACAGTTGACATGTCAGACCCATGTTACAACATTTTAGACTTTGAGAAAGCAAAGCTTCCATCTGATCAGACAAGTCCGCTGGCTAAAAGTGGGATGTTATAAATATCTAAATACTTTTAAAATCACTTGGCAGTAAGCATCATGCTATCCTGAAAGTTGATATACAACACTTTATATTTATAATCAACCACCTGACCAACACCACCCAAGCTTTAATACTCTACTTAAGACAATTAATAGTTGTATGAACAACTTAAAAGTAAGATTACTTTGACCTACAGAGCTTGTTGCAGTAGCATAAACATATGGCATTAGCATATGGGACCAATAAAAAGAGAAGGAAAAGCGAGAGAGTTATGTATAAATGATGGATTAATTATGATAGGCTCTTTTCTCTGAGCAAGAACAAGTTATACACAAGGACAGCTTTGGAAACATAATTATGCTGGCTGCCCACACTTCTGTTATCAAGTTGACACCTTCTAAAGTTTTCTATCAGTAAATTTCAAGACTTCTCGTTGAATATTGCAACAACAAATATTATAAAATGGATAGTTGTCATAAAATCTGAGCCACATTCAAAGATACTGTAAAATTTGTAATATAGTGAACCCCCGCCTATTCGCGGTTCAGCATTCATGGATTCACCTATTCGTGGACATGACATAACATAACATTATTTGCGGAACATATCTACTTGTTATTCGCGGAATTTTTTCGCGGAAACCACAAATTTGCGGTTTGTTCTGTAGAACATATGTACTGTACAACATTTTGGTACATGCATGCTCCAATACTCAAACGCTATTGGCTGGCGTTTGAATGGCCGTACAAGGCCAGCTCTCATTGGCTGATCCACACAACACACAGCCACTTTCACAGGAGCCGTACACCTAACTAGTTTTGCTTCTCTTTTACCCCTAAGATGTTGCCTAAATGGCCAGCTTCTTCTCAGGCTTCCAGCACAAAGTGTAAGA
>BRDA01026491.1:0-14411 GCA_036984385.1 Crenuchus spilurus
TGATGATACAGAATGGCAGGAAGGCTTAGGGCTAATGGAGGGGAAATGTAGCATTGCTAGCAGCTGCTGTCAGGCTTTTCTTTAGCATTAGGCTTCTGGAGGGCTTCTTGCATGGTTGTTTGGGACCGATTAGCATGTTTATGCGTATTTGTGTCATGATTGTTGCTGTTTTCTTACAGCATCAGTCAAAAGTTATACATACTTATAGAAGGCTTATAGAAGATGCCCTCACCAAAAGCATAAACATAAACCCTATTTTATTTCAGTAGCCCCCTTTGCCTTAATGCAGCTTTGCACTCTTTTGACATTCTCTCAAGCGGCATCAACAGCCAACTGAACAGTTTTTTCCATCTGGGGAAATGTTCACACATACTAAGACCTGGCTGCTGGGTGCTGAGGGACGAGTTCATACACAAGCACCATATTAGTAATATACACAGTCATATCAGAGCAATACTGAATGAAGTAAAGTCTAAAAGGGGATGATAATAGGGTTCCAGGCACAGGGTAGATGCACCTCTGAGATGGCTAACTTTGAAGATGTTTCAGAGCTGCTGTAGTGAAGGTTTACTGAGAATGAACTTTTCCTACATTGGGTGCCTATCTAATCTATGAGATATCAGTGCTCTGCTGCAGTCAGAATGGGCACAGATACATTCCAAGTCACAATGTCTCATTCGTGTCCTCCAGGACAAGGGTGGTTATTCCCACCATTAGGTAGGTGGTCATAATTTTATATGACTTTGTATTTTTATTTTACAAGTCAATTCCAAGCATGTAAGCAATTTGAAAGAGCATCATTGAACACAAATTGTTTCAAAAAACTTCTGACTGGTACTGGATTCTACGTTTTTGAGACTAGTGTGTTTATGCATACATACACAATATGTGCTGTTGTAGGACCATTGCAAATTGTCCCCGTGGAATTTCTCAGCCTGGTAATAAACTGAGCCCTGCTGCTTGGCTAGCGTGCGTGTCTGTCCATCACTTACAACCAAAGCGGGAAAAACGTGGCTCCAGAGCCCCTGCGGTTATGAATTTGCAGGTGGATGCTGACAGAGCCATCTCTCTCTGTCTGTGCATAATCCCTCAGCCCACAAACAGCAGCTCCATCAGGCCCTGCATCCGTCAGAGCTGGAGTAATTCATCCACTGTCAGAGGTGGCCGCAGACTAGAGGTCTATCAGATGTTACTGATGAAAACCTGAAAATTGGAGAGGCTCACTGTGGAATGCTACAACATGTCTTTTTAGCAAAGAGAGAAGAATTGCTGCTGTGTTGAGGTGTTAGACTTTCCCCTGACCTCAGAATGCTCACGTTTGTTGGGCAAAGTTTGCTTTCTTAGTTTTGTGCTGGAGCTACAAGACTAATGCTGCTCACAAGTAATGGAAGCTTAAGCCAATGTCAGTAGCCTGATGCTATATGCATGCCATGGCAGACTTAACCAACACGCAAACCACGCAATTGCTTGGAGACTCAGAAATCAGGGGGCCACCTGCTGACGAAAAAAAAAGAGGTTGGCAAAAAAAAGTTTTGGTTCTCTGCAGATTTTTCCATCCAAACGCTATTTTAAATGAAGACATGTCGAGCATTAGGACCCAGCGGAAATCTTGAAGCCGGTTTCCCTTTAGACCGCTCACAAGCTCATCGATTGGCTCTGCCATTTCTTGCTAACGTGTGATTGACCATCCCAGCTATCACTCCATCATACAGTGTCTGGACGTTTTTAAAGTTGGCCCACAGTCCAGTTTCAGCAGGCGCTGTAAGTTATTAAGATATTAGATGTTTGTTCTGCCTGTGTCACATCAGCTAGACATATTTTAATATCAGAGGTTTCATAATAAAACATTAACATTTCAGTTTGTGTGTGTGTGTGTGTGTGTGTGTGTGTGTGTGTGTGTGTGTGTGTGTGATAAGCCATCCATTTACATGCCTCCAGTGTAACTATTATAATTCAGTGTAACAAAATAATTCCAAATTTCTGCTTATTACCCAAAAATGAGGTATAATATTATGTAAATGAGGTATATTGACCATACAGTTAAAACATAAGTGTAAAATTGGTGGTAATGAATTGGAGTGAAGTTGATTAACAAGGTGAAGCACAGAATTGGGTGATAATTTTATGCTACATGTTTTTGACAGTTTATTAATATTTAATAATTTATTAGGATTTTATTAATGATGAATATGAATTTCATTATTTTATTATTAATAACAATGATTAATAAGAAAATAATAATTAATATTAACTAGTAATAAAAATATGAATATTAATAAAATATTATGAATAATAATGTTTAAATCAAGTATTAATATTTATTAATAATTAATACTAATAATTTACCTTCAAGCCTGCACCACACCATAACCATAACTATAAAAAGGAATTTGTTTGATCAGGGCCAAACATTGCTTGGGGCCTCAGAACTTCCAAATCCGCCCCTGTATGCATGCCTGAATCACTGCAGACTTGTATCAAGCCATCACAAGTTGTTAAGGAATCTTAAATAGACTTGATTATGTGGCTTCTGATACTGTATGACACAGACATGTTTAAATATGGACAAAATACATCAGAATAGTGGTGGTCATCCTGAAGTCTGTAACTGTACATTTTGGTGGTATAGAGGTGACAGGGTACAGTGTATAGCTTTACAGTAATGTGATTTATTTGACTATAATTAAGTCATAGTATAAGTCTTAGACTTAGTAATTAAAAAAGTAATCCGTACTTTGAAATGGATTACTTTTCAGCCAATGACCCCAGCCCTGATGTGCACAAATCTCTTATAGCTGTGTTAAGCTTAATAACAGTAGTATAAGAAGTAAACTTCAGACACTACACACTGATGGGAAGTAAACATATTTGCAGATCAGACTGTAGAGATGAATTGGCAGTCAGTTAGCCTGTTTATGTTTAATACGTCAGCTCTATGGCATGCAGGAGAAAGTCATAAAAACAAGCACCAGTTTGTAATAAGGTGGTAAGGTGGACTGGAATGGAGGACAAGCTGACATGCACAGAGACTGAGTGATTGATGACTAAAGATACCAGCACACCTGTTTTGGCCCTGAGGAGAGCTGGGTAAAGGTATAAACCTGTAATAATGTAGAGTACGCTGTAATCCCTCAGGGTGCTTATTATCAGCAATGTACATTGGGACTGTACTGAAGGCTTGTGTGCTGCTGAGCTGAGCTGGGTTTTAACCCTTACATGTCTTTGTTGTGTAATTTAATTATTTTGCAATGAGATGCAGTGAGTTTATGTTAAAAATGTATGTAATGAGATGCAGTGAGTTGTTATCTGTATCATCAAGATGAAGTTTGTACTTATGAGTTTTTTTTATGTTCAGAAATGAAAAAAAAAACATCAAATGAAACCTGTGTATTAAAAAAACAGTGGCATGTAACTTCATCAAATTAATATATATAATATATACCTCCTATTGTACTTACAGACACAAGTGAGATATGAATAAAAAACTTAGCATCTGCACTTTCAGCAAAGACTTTAAAATTCTAATCATATGAAATGACATAGATGCCTTTTTTCCTTGGCAATAACTACAGTTCCTAAGGGTCAGTTCTCTCCTGTGGTGCATCCTGCATGAGGTTGTTGTTGGTGTCTTGACCAGAGGAGATGGCGATGGTCACACCCTCACCAAGAAAACAATATAATGGGACTACACTCGTATCTCTCTGCTCATCAGTGGTAAAGGCTGGAGCACGGCCACCTGCTGACAGGCAGAAATGAAGCCATATGTCTGAACACTCTCAAAACACACAGACTCACAACCTGTTTCAGTTTTATCTCGGTAGAGTCCTGTAGCTTTTTTTTTTTTTTTTTTTAGCAAAGAATGAATTCTAGAAAAAAAGAACTGCAGCTCTTGTATGGAAGCTTGATACTGTTTTTATAAGTCTAATTTGGCTAACGAGTAATGAAAATGCATTGGCATTTTAATTAACATGGTGCTAACTCTATGTCTAAATCACTTACTTGCCTCAAATTGTGTTGTTTGTGAGTTGTTCATCTCAAATAGACATGCATGTGTGGTTTCTGATGCTTATGTCATACTGTTTCCTACAACAAATGGAGTACAGGGTGTCTCATTTGCTTCTTTACCCAAACAATCATGAATAACTTTAATAATAATGAAGATATGGTGATGAAATTCAGGCTAAATATACCTCACTCTGTGCGAAAAAGACATTACATGATGTTACAACATGTTCTGAAAATGTCCAGCATGCAGTTCTTTTCTCCTGATCAGATAGTGATGTGCTCTGCATGGAGACATGCTGTTTTTTTCAGTTGCATCTTCTGAATCAAGTTTTTTATCTAGTACATGAACACTCTCTCCTGTCCTGTGCAGTGATACATTATACAACACTTCCTCTTTTACTGTGCACTGATACATTATACAACACTTCCTCCTGTACTGTGCGCTGATACATTATACAACACTTCCTCCTGTACTGTGCGCCGATACATTATACAACACTTCCTCTTTTACTGTGCACCGATACATTATACAACACTTCCTCCTGTACTGTGCGCCGATACATTATACAACACTTCCTCTTTTACTGTGCACTGATACATTATACAACACTTCCTCCTGTACTGTGCGCCGATACATTATGCACATATCACTGCACAATTTTCAAGGTGAAATAACCAACATTCTGTGCTGTGTCCATGAGGATAACTGAGGGTTTTAATGGGCGCCAGTCTCCATTCCGACAGCCATGGATATTAGTCTTCAAAAATGATCTGTCTACCTGCACTGTAACCATACATTTAAGTCTTTTTCACACAGATTGAGGTATTTAATCCACATTTAGTCACCATATCTTCATTAGTATTGAAGCTCTTCATGGTTGTTTGCAAAGGTGTCCAAAGTATTCACTCTCATTACTCAGGTAGAAGTATAGATACTAGGGTTGAAGTATCAACTTAAGTTTTTGACTCAAGTAAAAGTACAAAAGTACAGGTTTCAAAACTACATAAAGTATAAAAGTAAAAGTCATGGAAGGAAAACAAAAGCCAAAACTTAGGCTGTGCCGCAGGGGCATATAGCGCACTACTCCACCCCCCACCCCCAATATACATTTTTTCTAAAAGCCGTAATGACTATAATGTTATATTAAAATGGTAATGTTGACATTTTTGGGATGTACTGGCTTCCTGTCTCAGCTGCATATTTGCCCCTTAAAAATGAAAACATTTTAGTCATTTAAATATATTAGTGATCATATATGTGTAGTACTGAGCTTACTGGAGAGTGACAACACACATGACGTGCAGGTGTGATGGATGGCTTACCAATAGGGTATCAGAATGGTATTTGTTTATACTTTTCATCCAACCACAGTCACATTCACTCTTTCTGGATGGTGCAGTTTATCTGGAGAGGATGTTTTTTAAATGATGACAAACCAAAATGAAATACATAGAAATAACGAGGCTGTTTTTAAAATGTAAGGAGTAGAAAGTACCGATAATTGCATGAAAATGTAAGTAAGTAGAAGTAAAAAGTCATCTGAAAATAATTACTCAGTAAAGTATAAATAACCAACATTTCTACTTAAGTATAGTAACAAAGTATTTGTACTTCATTACTTGACACCTCTGGTTGTTTGAGTAAAGAAGCAAATGAGACTCCCGAAATGTTGGATAGCTAAAAACTGTAGTAACTGCCTTGAAACTGAAGTTATTTTCATACTTTTGTCCATTTTGATAGATATCAGTAAATAAGCAACTATACAGTCTTTCTTTAAATATTGATTTGGTGTTAAATGATCCGGTTCTGTAGTCTTGTCAAAATAAACACGTAAGTAAGAGAGGTTCTCGTCTGCATGTGTGTTTGGTGTGGTGGTTTGCTGGTGCTGTCGTAAGCTTTATTTATTAATGAAGAGAAGAGAGAAAACAACATCCGTTGTGAAATTTATAGAATGTGAGATGCCATTCAGGACGTCCCTCATGTGGATCTGTTTGGTTGCGAGCCGTGCTGTGTTTGTGTACATGTAGCTATTCTGCTGAGAGTTTTGTGCGGGGAGAATGTTTGATCTGTAATCTCGTTTGTATGCCGATAAACAAACTAGCAGCAGGCAGCAGCTCTGATTGAGAATCACAGCGGTGGTAGGGATGATAAAATGCGAAACAGCATTGATTGGAGCCAGAAAGTTTTGAGATTTTTCAGGGCCTCTTGTGTGCAAGACCTTTTGGCGATGCCTTCAAGGGAGTGCAGGTCAAGCCCGTGTTGAGTTCAGTTTATGGGACGCATGTAACTTAATCCTATGAAAACAGCCAGTGTCCTTTGCTTACTGGAACCACACCTTGATCTGGTGAAGTCTGGGCTTTTTCTCAGAAAGGTACATTCTGGAAACACACACACATCACTGTGCTGCACTCTCACTCTGACTGTTCAGGCAGAAGTTTGATCACATTTCAGCTGGTCACCTCTTGACCTGTAGGCCATGTTTATGGACAACTGTGATAATGGATTGCAGAGTGAACAAGCATCAGTCTATATATACTCGTAGAACATCTCGCATGTTCTTACAATTCTGACTCAGACTTTTTATATCTTTAGTAACTTGTTGAGTCCCCGCAAGTCCTTAACCCTTTAACATCCTCACCAAGAAAGAAGAAATGTGTTGTTTTGGGATGAGGGGCAATAACAGTCAGTGTTTATTTTATTTTATTTTTTTATGTGCACTTTAAACATACAATGAGATGTACTTTATGGTAAAATTACAACATAAATGACAAATACACAAAACTGTACAATAACATGCAAATTGTGTTCACCTTTTAAACTCCGCACTCATCTGTGTGATGGTGCAACAACACTGATGGTGTTTCAGCATCTGATCCCTGGTATTCTTTGTGGTATGAAGCATTGTTCATTTGCATTGTTGGAAATTGTTGCATTTCTGACCTCTACCGATTGGTAGAGATGGTACAATCACATTGCGTGAAGTTCAACACCTTCTTCAAGATGATATAGTGACTCAAAAGTGTTCTACCAAATGGCTGAGGGTTAAAGGGTTAAAGGGTTAATATATACAGCTCTGGGAGGTAGAGAGAAATACTCTTGATTCACAGTTTGTGCTAGCCATCCTCTAACCATCTGTGGACCACAGAACTGCTTTTGTCTGAATATTTTTGGTGGTGGACCAATTTCAGTCCAGCGCTGACACTGACACGTAAAATACAATCTGATACAATCACACCAGCACCACACACACTAACATGAGACTACCACATCAGTGTCACTGATGTGTTGAGAATGGCCCACCACACAAATAATATTTGGACAAAACTGGTCTCAGCGGTAATGAAAAGGGTTCGAGGTGGCTGTTGAATTATGAAGCAGCAGATGATGTACAGTCTATAAATGTTCACAAATAAGGCTTGTACGTTTGGTGTAACTCAGGATGGACAGTGAGTAGACAGTGATTGGCTCAGTGTATACTAAGCTACTCAACACAGTTAACAGTGCATGCACTAAAACATGATGAATCCTGTTCACTATCTCGCATATGGTTCTGTCTGTCTGTCATCAGCCAGAGTGGGTCTTAACAACACACAACAGTCTTGAAGAGGCCTGATGGGACAGTGCTAAAGTTATGTGTTACTTGGAGCGAATGAAGTGCATTCCAGTCTTGCCTCTATTCATCTGTCCCCAGCTTCAATCATCATTAAAGAAAGCTCTGCACTGGAATGCGGCTGCGTGGATTTGATAGCTCGTTGGAGAATTTGCAGTCATTTGCTAATGGCAATAATTTTCCTTTTACACATTTAAGCGTGACTCTGTGTCTCTTTGTAAAGTAACTTAAGCAACATGCACCGCACTGGGAGATAATTGTCTCTCAGCGAATGCACTGGGGTTTGTTTTCCATTAACAGCAGATAAAATCTCCAGGATGTCCGCTTTTCCAAGCGTGACTTTTTTTTGCCCGTTTTCTGTCACATTTCTCCCAGCATGTAGAACATCCAGCAGTCAAAATTAAGGCTATAATGTGTCAAAATAAATGAAAACCTTGATAGCTTTCTGCTCTCTCTCTGGATGTACTGTCATGTATGTCTATGACACGCTCTATATGTCCAAAAGTGTCCAGAAATCCCTTCTAATTAGTGAATTATATATTTAAGGCATACACACTGCTGACACAAAGGTTCAGCTACATTTACACACCCATACAGAAAGGAACTGAATGACCTGAAGGACCCTGTCCTCACCATGTGCAATAACAAGTACTACCGAGTGATGTAAGTGGTGTTCCCTGGCATGTGTTTGTAGAGCACAGGAAACGAAGAGATGAAGCTCCACTGGACACCTTTTGAGAGGAGTGATGGAGATTCATTGAAAACCTCTAAGATGAGTTGGAGTAATGAAATCTCTCATCTTCCTGAAAGTCTACAGTTAATGAACTTTGCCTTTTATATAATCAGGATACTGTTCCATCCTCAGTTGCATAACAAATGCTAACTGAGCGAGGCTAGCTGTCAGGAATGTAGTAGTTTATCCTCTATATTTATGTTCCTATTCATGGCTGATGTTATCTCCAAGTGGCTGTTAGGTCTGATGGATCTCCTAGACTTGATGTGTGCACAATGCACATTCAGTGGAACATTCCAGTAATAAAAAGTTATTCTTGTGTGTAATACGAGACTAGGGAATAAGTCAGGACACCTAAAACGGAACTGATATATGAGACTGCCCTGGAATATGTGAAGTCTGGTCACCCTTTTCATAGTATTTACCCCTGAAACCATTTGGGACCTGTTATGTGCTACTGTATGAGAAGGCCTTGCCCAAGCCAGAGTTTCTCAAGAACATTCCTCTGCAGAGTCCAGAGAGAGCGTCTGTTCCTCATGGATGTTATTACAGATGGGGCCAAAGGCCACCTGCTCTGTGTCTGCTTGCAGATTTCTGGCACTAAACTCTTCACAGTCTGATATGCCTTCAGAACAATGCATGCTGAAGATTGGGCAAAGGAGATGATGTCAGCATTAAAGGCTGTGGGTGAACTCTTCACTAAGCTTTCTCAGCACTGTGACTGGGAGACTTCACACTGAATTTCTCACTCATTGTCCATATACAGCACCAGTCAAAAGTTTGGACACCTTCTGCACATTCAGTGGTGTTTCATGATGTAAAAATGTTCTGTATTGTAGATTAATAATAGTCATCTAAACTATGAGTAAACACATCTGTAATTATTTAGTAAACAAACAAGTAAACAAACCAGAATATGTTTATATGTGACAATCTTCACAGTAGGGGTGGCACGGTGGCTTAGTGGTTAGCACGTTCGCCTCTCAGTGCTGAGGTCTTGGGTTCGAGCCCACATCTGAGCGGAGTTTCCATCTTCTCCCTGCATCTGCGTAGGTTTCCTCCCACAGTCCAAAAACATGGAGGTCAGGTGGATTGGGTACTTTAAATTGTCTGTGTATGTGTGCACCCAGCGATGGATTGGTACCCTGTCCTGGGCTTAGTTGAACAGTGTAATGCCCTGCACCCAGTGAGGGGGTAGGGGACTAACCGTGACCCTGATGAGAATTAAGCAGGTGTGATGATGGATGGATGGATTCTTCACATTAGGCACCTCTTGCTTAGATGCAGCTTTCTTGGCATTTTCTCAGTCAGCTTTATGAGGTAGTCACCTGGAATGGCTTTCAGTTAACAGCTGTGTCTTGTTAAGAGGTTTGCTCTTTCTTGCCTCTTAATGTGTTTGAGACATCAGTTGTGTGTCTACTTTGAAGTCAAATCTAAAACATGTTTTGGTTTGTTTAACACTTTTATGTTTACTACATGATTCATTATGTGTTCACTCAGAGTCTGGAGGACTTCAGTGTTTATTTATAATATAGGACAAAAACTTTTGCCTGGTACTGTATGTTCCATAACATTGATTATGATAATTACAGCAGAGCTTAAGTCTTATTCTCAATCTCAAGCTTGTGCAACTGACTTATTGTATGTGGCACATGAAATAGCAGGGAGTTAAAGAAAGCCGAGGTCACGCTGTGGGGCACAGGGGGAGTGAAACTGATCTATGAACTGATCTATAGTTTTAATTTAGACAATATGACATGGAGTGTAAAAAATTGACTTGATTTCAGAGATGTTATCTTTGGATAAGTGTTTAGTTATGAAAAAACATCAGCCTGCGGAACCCTAATAAAATATAAATGAATCACTTATGATCTGTGTTGTGTGACTCAACCTTTTAATGGGGAGTATTAGCAGCTGCAGTCCACACATCCTTCTGCCACAAACACCTTTATCCTCCTACTGAACAAGTGAACATAGAACAAATTCAAATAGAAGGTTTGTGACGTTAACCCTTTGTAGTCCTTAAATTCACTATATGTCCAAAAAGTCAAAAATGACCTGCCTTCCCTGAGGCCTTTAAATTAAACTTCTCAAATTAATTTTAAACCCCAAATCTATTTTGCATAAAAGAACATTTTGCCATTCATTCGACTTTTTTGTAATGAAGTTTTCCCTCTTTAACAGTACAAACAAATCATATAGTCACTGAACACTTATTTTGCATTACAGCACACCTGCCATAGTTATTTTATTTGCTAAAACAATTAAATATTTAATTTGATTAATTAATGAATGCATTGTCATTATTAGTATTACAGTGTTGCCTTGGGTTTTGTTATTAATTGGTTCTAAAGTGTCTGATGACTGAAATGAATGATAACTGAAGCAATAGTTCCCATAAGAAATAGTGTAAATCCAATTAATCTGTTCCAGACACTCCAAAATATAAACAAAAACACATTTTATACAGAATAACTACAGTTTTACATACAGAACACAATGAGAAATAAAAACAAAAGACTAATGAAATGGATAAATGAACATTTAACATCACTCTTACAGGTTTACGCTCTGTTTTAGAGCATGCCAGTGTGGTCCAGCCAGCAGCCTTTGTTTTATACACTCATTCTCTGGGTTCTCGGACGTTATTTGTTTTAGCACCTGTTTTCAGGTGGCAGAGTTGCTCACCATCACTTTAATATGGCATGTTTTATTTTGTTTTGAGCACTAACAACGGGAAACAAAACCAGAGAATCAACAAGGAACAAAACCAGAGACACAATGAGAAACAAAACCGGAGACACAATGAGAAACAAAACCGGAGACACAATGAGAAACAAAACCGGAGACACAATGAGAAACAAAACCGGAGACACGCGACGAGAAACAAAGCCGGAGAAACGCGACGAGAAACAAAGCCGGAGAAACGCGACGAGAAACAAAGCCGGAGAAACGCGACGAGAAACAAAGCCGGAGAAATGATGAGAAATAAAGCTGGAGAAATGACGAGAGACCATCTACAGGTACTTGGGTGTACACCTGAGTGACAACCTCACATGGAGCAACAACTCTTCCAGTCTGGTGAAGAAAGTACATCAGCGACTTTTTCAGACGGCTGAGGCGAGCTGGTCTCGGAAGCTCAGTCCTCAGTTCCTTCTACAGATGTGTGGTGGAGAGCGTCTAGCAGGAGCCTGAGAAAGTAGCAGAAATGTGCAGAAAGTAGTTGAAAGTAGAAACTTGATGATGAAAAGTCACAAAGTTTCAAGTTGTAAAAAGGTCATTTAGGGGGTTTTCTGCCAAGCATGGTGGCGGCTCATTTTTGACACTTAAGACAACACAAGTGTTAAACGAACATTAAATCCACCATCTGAGTGACAGGCAAAAGGTATATTGTAGATTATTTGCAAATCCAGAAACGTTCAGCAGCAGGACTCGACCCTGGATGATACTAAACCTGTTTGTCTGACTGCGTCAGGAAACACATATGCCGTTAGATTAACAGACAAATCTTTCATGGAATTGTTAAAAGAGCATCAAATTAAACAGCGCTTCCGCCTACAGAGTGATTAAAGTGCGGGTGCAAGAAGCTTAAATGTAACATGAGCAAGAGGGTCGCTGCAGATCCTCGGGGAAAATCCACCCATTAGCAAATCATTAGCCTGCTTTAATTGTATTTTGTCCTCCCTTTGTTAGATAATACTTATGTTAGTCCCTCTATTTACATGAGCCTCCGGATTCTCTGCTTTCTTAATAAGATTTTCCTTTAGATTGCTAACACCGTCCACAACAGGAGGACAGGTTACTCCCCAAGGGCTAAGAGAGGAAGGACAACAGCATCGTAATTGAATAGATAAGAGGTGTGTAGCTTATTTCAGACGCTGTGTCATTAATTAAACTTAATCGTACTTGAATAGGCGTTCGGCTTGCATGCTTCATTCCTGGAAGTGGCTTTTTATTCCAGCAGTTTAAGGTCCTCAGATGGCACAAATGAGAAAGTGAATTTAAGTATTTATTTATATATTTAGTCTTTTGTTGTAGACTTTGCAAAAAAAACCCAGAAATAAAGCGTAAAATTCTCTGTTTGTTGAGTGAATGCTCCAGTATGTTTCTGTTTTAAACACTTGTTTGTTTTGGCAGTTATCTCAACAGGCTCTTTGTTAATGTTGATAATTACTGCATCTAATTATCTCTGAACAGCAAAGAAAAAAGTTTCAATTAAATGAAACTGAAAATGGTTTTTTGTGGGCGTTTGACATCCTGCATTGACCTTAAGCCTCTCCAGCTTCTCTGATTTAATGTTGAGATTTGTTTGTACAGTGAGTCATGAGTCATACAACTACTGACATGCAGCGTTTTTGTGTGCATGTGCATTTGTTCCTGCTTCATCACCTCCATCTCTCTCTCTCTCACTCTCTCTTTCTTTCTTTCTCTCTCTCTCTCTGGCTCTCTGTCTCTCTATGTCTGTCTGTCTGTCTCTCTCTCTCTGGCTCTCTCTCTCTTTCTTTCTCTCTCTCTCTCTCTCTCTCTCTCTCTCTCTCTCGCTGGCTCTCTCTCGCTGGCTCTCTCTGTCTCTCTCTCTCGCTGGCTCTCTCTCGCTGGCTCTCTCTGTCTCTCTCTCTCGCTGGCTCTCTCTGTCTCTCTCTCGCTGGCTGTCTCTCGCTGGCTCTCTTTGTTGCTAAGTCACAATGTTAAATGCATCCTAACATGTTGTGCCTGGCTGTGTTAGATTAGCTGTGTGCCTTCTCAATACCTTTTGACCTTCTAGGTCAAGTCACTTCTCTTGCAGATAGCTTAGAGAAACAGGTGCTGCCAGAGGCTTCAATATTCAACATTTATGTCCAAATGTGTTGGTTAATGCCTGTAAAACAATAACAACAAGACAAGGTCAACTGTAAAAACCATAAAGCTGCAAAATACTGCAAAAGACATGCTCCCATCTCACAGCTACTGTAATCCAGTTAATTACTGAGGTGTTTCAGGATAACACTTCATCTTTAGTGATTTATCACTTCCACTTGTATAGCAAGCCTGTAAACATGCTCACAATTAGCTTTTCATGTGTATGTCCAGAAGCTTGGCAAATTGGCAGAAAGATCATTTTTCCCAGTATCATATTGGCCAAATGCTTAGAAAAAAAACCAAACATGGACAGTCAGCTTGATTGGTTGAGTGCTAACAGGCTTTCTAGGCCAATTTGTAGCAATTCCTTATTAAACAATACATTTTCTTATACACTAATACCATAATACATTAATTTACTGTTGCTGCTCCACTGGGAAAGCTTTTGATTTAAATTTGTATATCAACAAATAGTCTCCTGTACTTTGTAAATCAATCAAGAGAAATGATTTGTTTCACACAAATTAAATGATTTAAACACCTGAAAATAATAAATGAAACATTTACGCTCAGAACTGAACTATTACAGGGAGGCTGTAATGCTATGCACTATCCCATGATACACACTGCTGAGGCTCAGTAATACTAGGAACATACTAACTACATCATTGAAGCTAATAGATTTTGTGATTGGATCTATATATATATATATAGAGGTGCTGTTGCCGTATATAGGACCTGTATGTCAGTGAGGTTTTTTTTTTTTTTTTTTTTTTTTTAAAGGAAAATTAGTAACCTGTCATTTTTGAGGAGGAAATGTATGTGAACTCTAAGTTCAAAAGTTAGTGAGTTATGAAAGGCTCAGAATGCTTTTAACAAGTTTAAGTACTGTGGTAGTTGAGACACAGTCATAATTTTAAGAATGTGCTTAAGTACGAGGTTACGAGGTACTTAGCGTTAACGTTTTGGGAAATCCACCCCAGATGTTTTGTGGATGCTGAATTAGCATATTAGGCAGCAGCTTATCTTTCCTCATGTCACATATTCTGTAAATTGTCTTTAATGTAATGTAAAATGGTTTACATTTATGGCATTTAGCAGATGTTCTTGTCCAGAGCGACATACAACAGTGTTTTGTTTCCATTAAGAGAGTTATCTCAGCTAGTACAGACAGATTAGAGTCCAAACTACTCTTCAGTTCAGACACTGTTAGAACTAAACCA